>PVIH01000053.1:0-206255 GCA_004025045.1 Sigmodon hispidus
CTTTTTAGATCTGAACCCCATTTTTTGATTGGGTTATTCAAGGTTTTGGGCTCTAGATTCTTGAGCTCTTTATATATCTTAGAGATCAGTCCTCTATCACTTGTAGGGTTGGTGAAAATCTTTTCCCATTCTGTAGGCTGTCGTTTTGTCCTATAGACAGTGTCCTTGGCTTTACAGAAGCTTCTTAGCTTCAGGAGATACCACTTACTGACATTGTATATTTAATAAAAAATAGTTTGGTCTATCAGTGGACAGGGCTATGCCAAGAAAGTCAGGAAGTGGTGACTCCCACCTTATAACTACGGAGACAGAGATCCTCTGAATCTCTGAGTTCAAGGTCTAACAGAGCCAGGTAGTTGTGGCACACACTTTTAATCCTAGCTCTAGGAAAGTTGAATCAGCAAGTAAGATAGCTGGGCAGAGGGAGAGAAGGGAGGAATTCAGCTTCCCCCCACTTTTCCTTTTTAGTTGGAGGAAAAAGAGATTTGTGCTGAAAGGATTTGGGAAGACAGGCTTGAAGAGTTGGCTGAATGAGAATTGGCTGTGGTTTGCTCCCTGACTCTCTGATATTTTAGCTTTTCCCTAGTATCTGGCTCTGGGTTTTTATTATAATACCAGATAGAATGCAAACAATACATGAGAAAATGGCAAAATCTCCCATACAAGCACTCACAGGATAAAGCTCAGAAGGATGGTTAAACCTTCTTCTCCATGTATGGATATTGATAGAATGTACAAAAAAAATGTCCACTATAGCTTTCTCCTACTGGTTGTATAAGGCTAGCAGACTGCTGCCCTATAGAAGCTTCTCCTACAAAGACTAGCTAAACTTGCCTCCTTGTTCACTGTATATAATAAGTTCACCTCTTTGTTTATCTCTATGTAATTACACGATTTTTGTGTTCAACTATAGATTATAAAACATGCTGGCTGAGTTTCTGGGTGCTGCAGTTTCTCCATCACAGAGCCAAGTGCATTCAACTCCAGCTTTCCTGTGCTTCTCTGTGTGCCTATCATTTCTTCATTCCCTCATCATGCCTAGACTAGTAAACTCAGCACATGAATCTAATTTACATCATTTCCATGTCTCCTTCACCTGAATCCAACTTCCTATGTCCCACAAACATACTTCCTCTCAAATCCATGACTTTTTCTTCCTTAATTGGGGTGTGTGTGTGTGTGTGTGTGCGCGCGCGCATAAAAGCAGCTTACTGAGTCCATTTAGTGTTGCTCATATGTGTACTTGTTAAGAGCTGATCAAGGATTGATTAAGCTATCAAGAATGGCTTTTTTCTAAGGAAACTGATTCATTCTATCTCAGTAACTATAAGAAGTCTTTGGCTTTCCATTTGAGGATAAGGCCTTGTGAGATTTCCTATTTATACTGGCAAGTCAATTGCTGTTGTTGCTGTTATGCAGGTCTTGTTTAGGGGACTTTTTTTTGAGATTTCATAGGTTCAGCTTCTCTGTTATATGTAAAAAACACTATTTCCCAACAGACATCCTGGTCCCATGGCCCTTACAATCTCTCTGTCCCCATCTTCTGCAGTGCTCCTGAGCCTTAGGTGTAGGAGTTAAATTACAGACATAGTCATTGAGTGGGAGACCTGGTCTACTTTTTTCTGCAGTTCGGCCAACCATAGATTTCTATAATAATAATCAAAACTATTACCCAATATCTTTATTTACTCAATAGCAATATGTCCTTATAATGATTCCTTAGTCATTGTAGCACTTAAGTTCCTATGAACTTTGAAGAAAACTCAATCTTCAGAGTCAGAAACAATTAGAATCATAAATACAAATGATAAAATTACAATTATATTTATAAAGATTTGTATATGGTATATACAATGTTCAAATGTATGAACAGAATTATGTAATATAATACAATAAGTAATAGTATTTCCATAAAAACTAGAAACCAATTTGATTCCATTGTACAAATTATCACTTATTTATATTGATCCATATATTAAAGAAAAAGAAGACTAGTATCACTGTTTACATATAAATTACCTATACTTATGTCAAAATTTAACATTACTATTGATTTTTTAGTTTTAAAATGTTTTCGTCTGTCATTTCTAATATAATACATAAGCCCATGCATATTTTATACCACATTGGAAAGCTAAAGCAGTGAAAGGATTCTTCACACTAGAAAGTAATGCCTTCCTGACCAGGAATCTACTGTGTTCAAGTCTTCTGAAATAGACAGACTTGGTAAGAAACAAATCTGCCTTTGCTTTCACCTAAGGGCATATATTGTCCTATGTTTCCCAGATTCTGAAGTGAAGACTATCTTTGATGTTGCAATTATGCAAAACATAAATGTTTAATGCATGTGATAAGTATATTCAGCAAGATAAGTAAACATAAAAAGTGTTTTCTTTGAGGTCTGCTAGAAGTTGTTCATGAGAGAAGATGTTTAGCTACTTGTATAGTTCCATCCTATTGCTGTGTCAAAACCCTATGACCACAAGCAACTTAAGAGAGAAATGCATTTTCCTTTTTCCTTTCCTTTCCTTTCCTTTCCTTTCCTTTCCTTTCCTTTCCTTTCCTTCAAGCACATTTAAGTCATAGACCATCAATAAGGAAAGACAAGGCAGGAATTCAAAGATGAACTTGAAGACAAAATCATAAAGAAATATTACCTTACTTGCTTTTTGGCAGGCCTGTGTTTAGCTAGCTTCTTATGCATCTTAGGACCACTTATCTGCTGAGGGCAGTGGTTTTCAACCTATATGGCTCTGTCATAGGTCATAAAAACATCAGAAAGCAAAGATATTTACATTACAATTCATAAACATTGCAATTATGAAGTAGCAATAAAGATAATTTTTTAGGTCAACACAGCATGAGGAACTGTATTAAAGGGTCACAGTATTAGGAAGGTTGAGAACCACTGACATAGGGAATGGTGCCATCCACAGTGGACTTGACCCTCCTACATCAGTTAACTATAAAACAACACCCAACAGACAAGCTGCATCAAGCCCATCTGGTCTCTGCAATTCTTCGAAGCCTTCCCAGGGCTGGGTCAAGTGGACAGTTAAAGCTGACTACGAAAATTGCATACACCAGCTTTCAACACTAGAACTTGATTGAGAGAGGTACCCATGTGTTCTTTAATAATTTTTATATTTATGAAATCCATGGCTCTCCAATGCAAGGCCTTGAGTAAACTGTAATACTGCATCTACTCATAGCAACCCAGAGCCCCTGGATGAGCAATGTTGAGTAAGGTACTTTGTTATAGCAATTGTGTAAAGACAGACAACAAGAAGGTAGCAAGTAGCATATGGGGGAGAGAATTTTGTGTTTTGCACATGAATGTGAAATATGGTTTCATTTCTCATTATTTTAGAGATGTAGGAGAGTGACATCAGCCACACAGTAGAAATAGAAACACCAAATCTCATTACCCCCTATAGAAAAGTTAATTAAAATACAACACATATGAGTGGGAAATTCCTTTATGAGAACCCCATAAATCAATGCGGAAATTTCTATACCTTAAGGAAGGAAGAAAAAAAAGAAAGAAGGAAGGAAGAAAGGAATGAAGGAAGGAAGAGAGGGAGGAAGGAAGGAAGGGATAAAAAAGATGTTGACAGAATGAGACAAGTATAAGAAGCAATTCCATTTTAGATATGTCACTTTCTCCAGAGCCAAGGCCCCACATCTCTGAGGACAAAAGCCCAATTTGCAGCTTCTTCCATGATAGGTAAAGAGAAAAGTAGAATTTACATTCAAAGTCTTTTCTCTGGGGAAACTAATTTCTGTCTCACATACTTCACAGTGTTCATGCCTAGGGGCTACAGAGAACAAACGTGAGCTCAACAGCGTGTGTTGGTGTCAGAGAACTTGTAACATCACAAACAGAAACTGGCACAGTCCTACACAATAGGGAGCGAGAGCCCAGCTTGTGGCTTTGGGAGTGGAAAGGATGAATGGAACATGTGACAAAAAAAAAAAAATCCCAGCTCTTCAGAGACTGGTTTCTGGCTTATCCAACACAGGTTCCTGACAGAAATAGTACCTTATTGGCCTGAGGCCACAGGGAAAGGCACAATGTTCAGAGCAGTGAAACTTGTACTACTACAGATAGACACTAGAGGGAGGAGCCTACACACTATAGAATAAATAGGCAAAATTCTGTCAGGGTTACATATAACAAGCATGGAAAATGGATTCCTGGGAAATTGAGAGGGTTCCAGAATCTTCACCTCAGATAACTATAAAGGTCTTTTCTTGTACAGAGAAGTATAAAGATATAAAGGCAGCTATTTTTCAAATATCCAACTCCAAATACAAAGGTACAAGACACAGGGGAAAAAAATGAGAAAACATGACCCAATCATAGAAACAAAATAAAACTCTAAAACTTGACTTCAAGAAATGGAGCTAAATGAATTACCAAATTAAGAATTTAAAATAACCATATTATAGGTATTCAGTCATCTCACAAAAAGTATTAATTCTCTTGAATTTTTTTTAGATAACAGTAATTTTATAGCTAAAAAAATAACATTGAAAATTCATAAGAGAGAATTCATTAGTAACTTGCTTCACTAAAGGTAATCAACAGACACAAAGATGTATCATTGACATGATGCAGTCATAAATATAATAATGAACATAAAAGGGGGGACATACAGAAATTTTGGAGACACCATAGAGTTAGGAAAGAAAGGGGTGAATGCTTTGTGAGTGTGCTTATTAGGCTTATGCTTAAAATCCTAGTGCTAAAATAATAAGTAAATAAATATGAGAGAGAAACAGATAGTGAAAGAGTGTCCAAACAAATAGTGGCCAAGCATTCCCAGACATATGGATGGAAATGGACATTTAGATGTCCAAAAGACCCTAGTTGAGATTAATTCAAAGAAGCATATAGAAAAAGAAATTATAATCAAGTTGTGTAAATCAACGATAGGGGGATTTTGGAAGCCCTGAGATAAAAGAGACTTATTACATACAAGGAAGACATGGTAAGACTACCAGGGAATTTCTCTGTGCAATCTTGTCAGGCAGAGGGATGCACATATCCAAGTGCTAAAGAAAAATAAATAATGTTAATCACAAATATTATATCTGGACAAAGACACTCCAAAAATAAAGCAGAAATACCTTGCCAAATAATAAGACTTAAGGGACTTCATCACCACTGCATTTATTAAAATAAGTGCTAAAGAAATTTTAATTGAAAGTATAATAAAGAGTCTTACAAGAGCATGTGAAGGTAGAAACTAAATGGTAAAGGTAAATGTATTGTCAAATACAGACTAGCAAAATATCATAATTTACAGTGGGCAAATTAATTTCATTTATGATACTAGACATAAATGAAAAATAAATAAAGCTCTAAAAATATAATCTGTTTCATAATAATAATAATAAAGATAAAAAAGAAATTAATATAATGAAACTGTACATCAAAAATAAATCTTAAATAATTAAAAAAAAGATGCAGACTTTCTCAAGAAGTATCTTAAGAACCTAAAAGAACTATTTAAAACAGTAGTCCTTTTTTTTTTTTTTTTTGTAAAATTGGTTGATGTGGTTAATTTGAAAAAGCCTATGAGAGAAGGAAAAGAAAGCAAGACATGGTGAGAGGCTCAAATTCATGATTATTTTTGTCTGATTTTGTCAATAATAAATAAAGGCTCTTTAAAACTGCCAAAAAATAAAAATATAATTTGTGATATTAATGACCCTATGTAGGGAGAGAGGGCTGAAAGTGTTACCCAGTATCAGAACATTCATTGATTATATATAAGGTCTGGGTATAATCACAAGCATCCCCAAAAGAGTACAGAAATAAAATAAAACATAAAAAGTGTACCTATTGCTGAAGATAAACTGTAGTCAGCTTAAAGTCATGCTATGCAAAAACCTATCATGAACACAAAGACAATACCTTTAGATTATACACAGAGAAAAATAAGATTGCAACTGTCAACTGCATCGTAAGTCAAAAAAACAGAGAGAGGAAAAAAAGACTTCAAAACTATAAGACATACAAAAAGCAATTAGTAAATGGTAGTCATAATTTCTTCACTATAATAAATTGTTTTTAATATATTGATTAAATCCCCTGGTCATAAGACATAAGAGCATCTCAACCTTCCTAATGCTGGAACCCTTTAACACAGTTCCTCATGCTGTGGTAACCTCCAACCATAAAATTATTTTTGTTGCTACTCCATAACTGTAATTTTGCTACTGTTGTGAATCATAATGTAAATATTTTCAGAGATAAAGGTCTGTCAAAGGGATTATGACCCATAGATTGAGAAATGGTTATCTAAATGGACTTTTAAAACTCCAACTATTTGCTGTCTACAAATACATGTCTACAAATATGTATTTGCTAAATATACTTGAGATTTAAAGGCATGTACAGAATAAAAATTAGATATTTTACAAATACAATAATGAAAAAATAACAGAGGCTGATATACACATACCAGAAAAAGATACTTAAAGTATTTTTTAAGCCATAAAAGACAAAAGAAGGCTATGTGCAGCCAATTCTCCAGAATTTATTCTTGGAGCATCCAACTATATGAAGCAAACATTGACCGGACTGCAAAAATACACAACAATACAGAACAGTAGGAGATTACAATATCTCACTATCAATAATAGACAGGACATTCAGACAGAAATCAGTAAATAGACCATAGGCTTGAGAAGAAGAAATATGTCAGATGGACTAAGCTTACATATGAAGACTATTCTGTCTAGTGGACACAGAATTCACTATTCCCAAGTGGTGTAATGGGACATTCTATAGTCCCATTCTATAGATAGAATGTTAGATCACAAAAAAGTCTTCACAAACCAAATAAAGTTTAAGTCATATCAAACATGATTTCCATTCCTAACAAAATAAAAGTAAAAATTTGAGAAACACTCAAACACATGTAAATAAATAACTTACTCTTGCAATGAGTCAAAAGATAAATTGAAAATGTCTTAAGACTACTGAAAGCAAAGCACAAAGACCAAACATGTTATTCAATATGACAATGCATGTATTGTTAACAATATATGTGCACTTAAAATGTTAATGTTAATTTAATGTTATATATTCTTTTTCATGATTCAAAGCAAACTTAAAACTTATTAGATAAAAAATAGCAGCTATAATATAAAAAATATTATCTAGATATAGTCAAAAACAAGACTTCCTAAACTTTCCACTCACAACCTCTTTACATCTAAGAAATTTTTGCATGACCATTAATATATAAGTATATAAAATTGGTATACATTTACTGGTAATAAATTATAAAAAGAGGATATTTCAGGTAATTATTGGCTATAAATATAATTTTACATTTATTAAAAATTAAGTCAAATTTTTACTAATAAGATGGATGTGCTTGTTAATGGTCACATAAAGAACTAAACCTTGACTGATTGGTTGATACTGTAGGATATAGAATATCTTGAATGTTTGTTCAAGTGACCAATATTACTTTTATAATCATCAATTCTGAGAATACCATTCTGCATAAATATAGAGTTGCCTGTAGTTCTTTATCCAGGGATATTACCCTGTGAGATTTTTTCCCCTTACATGCCAACATATCCATTGATGCTGCCATTGTTCAGATGTTGTTTATGCAGACATTTCTAAGAGAAATTCTTTCACAGAAGACTTCCTGGTGTTTTAATTCTTACCACCTTCCCATTCCCTCTTCAACGATGTTAGCAGAACCATAGATACAGGAGCTGTGATGCAGGTCTATCCATTGGGTCTAACCTTCACAGGATCTGCTGATGTCTGCTTTGTGTCCTACTGTGGATTTTTGTGATGGTCTCCTTTGCTGTAAAGAGAAGCTTGTTGATAAAGGGAGATAATTCCACTCATCTGTAGGAATGAGAATAAGATTTAGAATGTAGTCATGAATTAATCAGGTGTAACAGTGGGATGGTAGAGTCTTTTCTAAGATCTATGACCTCACTAACCAAAAAAGTTGGATAGGTTTCTAATACCATGCATAGTTTTCCTCCAGTTGAATGGGCTTAAGTGCAATTAGACAGTCATTGGTTACCACCAACATATAAGTGCCATGTATCTCACATGTTGGTTGCCTTTATGGATATCTTGCCATTCTGGTCATTGCCATGGTTGTTAGGTAGTACAGCTAGGTAGGATTATTAATTGCCTCCTCTCTTGGAAGCTTGAATAGTATTTCTGGTAGCCTGGAAGCTAGGCCACATGAAAGAGACTTTCGTTCAGGTCAAATCCAATTCAAATAATTTGAGCATTGTGTCCTAGGTGTGTAGTATATGGGTACAGCAATAGGGGCTGGCTCCAATCTCTGAGAGGCAACTACGGGCTACAGCAATAGATTATATTGTTTTAGGAGTCTCTTGAATTACCTTGACTAGTCATTCAAAAGGAGATGTCTCATGCCTATTCCTGGGGATTCTCTAAGTCTATTTCTTGTGAGGTACATTATCAGCCCCAATGGTATAACTTCCTTTAAGGAATATACATACATGCACACCCAAAAATACACGTGTGTGTGTGTGTGTGTGTGTGTGTGTGTGTGTGTGTGTGTGTGTATCTTATATGGTTTTAGGTGAATATAAAATAAGATCCTTGAAGCTTTATTAAATAGCCTTGATGTTATTCCTTCTCCTCCTCCCTCTTCATTGACCTTTTCTTTCTCACCAGATAAACCCTTCCCCACTTTTCTATTTCCTGCTTCCTATCACTTACACCCCTGCTCTTCCCTCTCAAGTCTCCATGCCTCGCTGTGATCCCTCTATACTCTTCTGAATTCTGAGTCTACTCCAGGTTTTATATTCACATCTAAAGATTGGTAGCTAGAAACTGCACATAAGAAAAAACACACATTTGTCTTTCTGAATATGGGTTACCTCACTCAGTAAAATCTTTTCTATTTACCCAGCAACAGTAGCTTATAAACCTGGTGGATGATATTTTTTTAAAGAAACTCAGTTCTGCAATGCAAACAGAACTAAAATTAAATAATCTAAGGCAATGCAATACAAATATACACTAATTTGATCTTGAATGCTGAGGAATAGCTCACTCACACACACACACACACACACACACACACACACACACACACACAGAGGAGCTTATGTGGACATTACAAATATTGCAATTTATAATACACACTAGTCTCACATCTGAGCCATGTGTTTCAAACAGCATCGATAGGCTTAGCACAGCATGACAGTAAGCAGCAGTTGTGCTCTCAGAACCAAGGCTGCAGTAAAGTCACGTGATGCAACACAGGTGAGTGCTGCCAAATACACCTCGAAATCACTACACATCAAACTTGGAATTTGTTTTTGTTTGTTGCATATTCAAAAACATGTCTCTGAAACTGGAGAGATGACTTGGGAGTTGAAGGCTAGGTTCACAACCAAAGATCCAAGAAACCACTCACTGTTCCCACCACACAAACACACACACACACACACACACACATACAAAGTCATACAATTTTACATGGGGTCATGATTCTTAGGCTTAGAAGCTCGGTCTCAGTCATCTAACACAATGACTCTAAAACAGTGAGTTATTCTTCATTTTTCAGATTCCTGTGAAACCAAAATGGAAATCATAAAATTGGAACTGCTAGTAATAAGTTGAGTTTTTCAGGAGGTACCCATATGCCAGACAGTACAGGCTAAGCCCCAGATTCCCAGGAAACTCTGGTCTAACTAGGAATGGCATCATTGACAATGAAGCCTAGGTTTGGGAAGGAATATGTTCTCATGCTGATGTTCCCAGAACTCCCAGCCATCAGTCAATGCCATGGAGACAAAGGGACAGGTGATGATGGGTTATGGAAGGATGCTTAAGACTAACCACCATTTAGCACACAGTTCCAGCTTTAGTAGTTTTTAATATCTATTTGTTTTCTGTTATAGCAGAACAACAGCCTTTTATTAAAAGAACTTCTGATATTGCATAAGAGTAGAAAAGAAAAACATATAATCCCATCAGTTATATACACAACCATTAACATGTGAATGTTTTCTGTCTTTTAATGAATAGATTGTTGGATTTTTGATGAATTGCGTTTATTCTCTGTGTTCAATTTTGCATCCTGCTTTTTTCACACTGTTACAGCATAAGCATTTTTTATTTGTAAACAACATTTTCTTTCATTGCTTTATAATATGCTTTGATATGGTTTTACTGCATGGAATTTTTTAAATTTTTCACCACTTTGAATAATGTTTAAATGGGTCTGTGTATATACAGTAGTAGAATGGCCTTTTTAATGATGTACCTGAGGAGATAATATCGAGTCAATGAGTTCCAAGCATTTTCACACATCTTGTCAAATCACTTTCATAGTTCATTTATATACAATGATATAAATGCCTTGAAATTCTAAAAATAGAGATAAAGGTATTGACTGTTATTGCCCTTAGACCTGGAGGCTGACAACTAGTAAGTATTCCATTATATTCTTTTACCATCATTTAAAAACATATACATCATATACACTTATATATAATTACTAAATTAAGACCATTGTTGATAAGCCTATAACAACTTAGTTCTTAATATAATCATTTGTAAGTATAGTCCTATGTCAAAAATGATACTTCAGGGGCTGGGAAGATGACTCAATGGGCAAAGTGATCTTCATACAAACATGAAGATCAGAGTTCAGATCCCCAGGACCCACATCAAAACCCAGAATGGTGGCTGGTGCCTGTAACCCCAGTAGTATCTAGAATGACAGAAAATAGACAGAGACCAGGGGCTCACTAGCCAGCCAGAAAGAGTTAGCTCCGGTTATTTTTATATTTACTGTGAAAGGCTTCTGTTTTACACAACTAGAAAGCCAGGAAATGCCCAACAATGTTCTCCTTGCGCTGTCTGTCTTTCCCTGTCCCCTGAGGTTTGTAAGAGAGGTCATCCTCCTGAACCCACTGGGTTGGATATGTTAAAAGTGGAGGAGAAGGCCTGCTCCTGACACTTGGGAAATGAGCCCAGTGGGATCCTCTATTGCAGAAATGAATAAGCCAAGAAATATTTCCAGCTTTTGGAGGTCCTGTGGCCAGGAAACATCCAGACACTCCCCCAGATGACAGCTCTCTCCCAGTACCTTCCTCCTTCTTAATAATTTGCTTGTTGTCTAACCTAGAGGCTCTCTCTTCTCCTAGGACCTACAGACAGCGCTCTTTATAAGTACAATATCATGACCTCTTTGCATCAATTTGGAATAACTCTTGTCAGGGCATCCCAGCTTCCAGGTTCTCTGCAGGATTTTCTGGGCCTTTCTTATAACCAAGTGATTTCTAACTCCAGTTGGCCCAACCCCCATTCCTTCACAGGCAGATGTTGATCCTAAGTGCTACCACAGTAAACTTACACAGGTCTCACTCTCCTGTTTCCTTCCTGGGATGGAGCTCCATCCCTGCCATTAACTTGGTCCATGACTCTAAGCAGTCCTCAATGATGAGTCTTATTTTTCCAACATCCAAAGTAAGAATCTTTATCTTGTTTATTCACATCCCTTTACTTTAAATGGATTTTATGTGATCTCTAGTTTCAACAACAAAAATAATTTTTGTAAAAATCATTGACCAGGAACCAAAGCATTTGTTAATATCCTAGTTATTAATGAATGCATATGACTCAACCTTCCTTGTTCTATAGTATAACCCAGAACCTGCCTCAGAGAAGAGCCTCCAGGCTGGAGAGCAAACACGAACAACTTCTCCCTCCCAGAGAAGTTCAACTGAATGATACTGGCTACTATGTACCTGAGGAGGCATCTGAATGGAAAGCATATCATAGGACCATCCACACAAAAAGATGTCATATGGCAGCCTCTCATTCACAAAAGAGAGACATTAGGGGCTCTAGGATTCTGAGAGTAAATAAAAGAAACAGAAACCAACTAGGCTAAATGTCCTACTAAATGCACACCCAGGATTCTTGTTCTTTTACATAAGTAGTTCATTGAATCCTCACAGCACCCCTTTGTAAACTGGCCAACACAACCTCCATTCTATAGATGACATTGCAGAGGACACATGACAGTGTAGAAGCACATGTCATGTATGTACAAGAGCCAAGGCTACTTTCCCTGGTTTTACTGAACTGCAAAGTACATACCTACTCCTGTGTCTGCTTCCTTAGTGAAAGCTAGTGAGCACCTGGAGAGCAAGCAACGCCTCTTTCCCCTTGGAATCCTGAGCACCTGGCATGGTGTCAATCACCTGTTACTAAACACACATTTATGACATTAATTACTTAAGATCTCAAATTCTCTGAGTGGCATTTCCATCACATTATCATACAATCATACTTCTTACATCCCTTCCAAACTTTTCTTAAAATGCTCAGCCCTCGAAGGGGACCAAATACAAGAAAAATGGTTTATCTTTCCTTCAGAGTGATTTCAATCCTGTGCTGTTTGCAAGATCTTTGTACCTGTCCTGGTAAACTAGGGACCCACAGATTACTCCTAAACCCAATATGCTTTGGATGAGTAGTTTAACTTATATCTTAACATATGCATAAAAAACATCCTAAGGATATTGGATCATTCAATGAGACTCAGTGATGCCAATGTATGTACTGCTGCCTCTGAGGTTATCATTGCTTTAATAAAACATGCTTTATAAACCTCATGAAGGTTGTAATTAAATTTATAAGCAGCCTTTCTCACAATTTTAACAAAAGATGTCTAACTGGTGGTGTGTGTCTATGTTTTGTGAGTGTATATGTATGTGTGTTAAAATCCTGCTCCATAAGGATTATGGCTCCCCCGCTGTTTGGAAAAGATCATCTCACTTGTAACACTAATAACTTGAGCAGGGGAGAAGCTGGCCTGGTGAATGGAATGCACTTCACTGCACATCTTGGCTCAGCTAGAAATCGGAAACAGATGGTCCTTGCGGCTGCTTTCCCACTCGAGCCTGCTCACTGCCAGCCTGTGGTCTTCAGTGGGCTGCTGCTGGCAGTCTGTGACTGGAACATAGTAGGACGTGGCAAAAGAAATCAAATCTTTTCCAATGAGCAGCAAGTTATAATGAAATTTGACAGATCTGACATTCTATACCTAACATCTAGTTAGAATATATTAACCTTTTAGTTTTCTTAAGCGCCTTGTATAGAAGTTGTGAATATACTTATTAGAAGCTTGTGTTGCGTGCGTTCTCTTTTTCTTTCTTTCTTTCTTTCTTTTTTTTTCCCTTTGTAACAAGGAGCAGAGGGTTTAGCCCACTCTTGGGTGGCAGCTGGCGAACAGAGAATGCAAGTCAAGGAACTTCTAAATAGAAATGAGGCACAGGAGCTGCCACTAAGGGGGAAATTAATGCTTTGCATTACATGGTGGGTGAGTTCCTCTTGGAGAAAGCATCGGAGATTTTCTTAACAAAATCTACTTGTTTACATGCACATACACACAAGCAAAAATATAGCCAGTCCCATATCACATCATTTAAATGAAATGGACTTGTCTAGACCCCCTGTATTTTCACTACTGCCTTTTTTGGTTTATGATTTGCTTCAGCCACACTGCAAGGTGACTTGGACACCAGTGTATTTAAGTTAGGACACTTATACCTAGAAATAATGTGTGCCTGTACAGAGAGCTGTACCACTGTTATTGAGGGAAAAAGACAGACAAAAAGAAAGAAAGAAAGAAAGAAAGAAAGAAAGAAAGAAAGAAAGAAAGAAAGAAAGAAAGAAAGAAAGAAAGGAAGGAAGGAAGGAAAAGAAAAGAAAGTAAGAAAGGAGGGAGGGAGGGAGGAAGGGAAGGAGAGAAGGAAGGAGGGAAGGAAGGAAGGAAGGAAAATGCTCCTGCCAAAAAAGGGGGTGGGCATTTTTCTAGCTGTGGAGGATCTGAACTTTCTACCTTTCTATGCTGGCTCTTCTCCCTGTGTCAACTGATAATGAGAGAGAGAACACACACTTGACCAACACCACAGTGTAGTGTACCGAGCTCCATTTAGGGATTTTTCCACCTGGCTACAGTTAGAGGAAACACATAGGTATTAATAGTAGATAATCTCTTTTCAGTTCAGGCTTCTCTCTTCTTTCCTTTTTAATCTTACATGCCCATTTGCCCTAAACTGGAATCTGCAGCCTCAGCAATAGGGTACCTTTCTAATTGCAGGGATTCTGAGACTGGTGATTCAAGTCAGTGTTTGTTCAAGACCAACACCTAATTCTACAAAAAGAAATACAATGTATCTACTTTTTTAGACTAGAAAATTCATGGAGTGGGATTTTTTTAGTCAAACAGATATAGACTAAATTGTTCCCCTTTTACTGTTAAAATAAAATTGTGTCTATAGTTCAAATTGGCCTTGTATGTTCAATTCTCTTGCCCCCCCTCCTAGGATCACAGGTGTACACTAACACAGCATGATGGTCTTTGATCTTTCTTAACATCAATCTTTTGGTAAGATTCTTACCTTTTGGACTCAGACCTGAAAACTGAAAATAATAGCAACCTCCTAGGACTGTTGTACATGCTTCCCATGCATTACCTAAAATCATCTTAAGAGATACCAGGTATACATACAGCAGGTGCTATCCTATCAGTGACTTGAGAGGTAATACTGGGATGAAGAGGCTGGACTCAACTCCTGGGCTTCATCCGCAATCTATTTCTAACTTAGTAACCCTAAATAGAACACTTTGCCTCCTAGCATCTGTTTCTGATTGTAAAGTATGGTTAATAATAAGTCTACCTCATAGAAACCTACCTGGAAAAAATACTTAAGACTCTTGGAACATAGCTTGGCTGAGAGGAAATGCTGGATAAACGTTAGCCGTTATTACATGCTGTGTTCAAATCACGTGCTCTTGTAGAGTTTCACATTTCCAAGGGTTCTGGAAACAAAGCTTAAAAGGAGAGGGAAATGCATTTAATTGCTGGCACTACAGAAATGCTATTTAATGGATGGATGAATGGATAAAAGACATATGTTCATCAAAGACAGGTAGTAACACAGCCAGTCTATCTGAAGTAGACACAGATAAGGAAGAGAAGGGGAGTCAAAAAGCTGCAGATCCCTGTGGAGCAGGACTCTGACCCAGACTATGTACTAAACGGGGAAACAGCATGAACAGAAAGGAAAGGACAGAGGCTGCAACTGGCTCCTAGGTGGGCGATTTCTGGTCTTCTTCTCATCTTGACGTAATCAGTAGTGAACCTCCTGCAATTCCCATAACCCTTGTAACAAAGAAGACACTGTCCTGCCTGAGGAATCTCAGGTGTAGATGGGAAGGCAGGCTGGAAGACAAGGTTTCGGGAGCTTGTACTGATATCAGAGCTGTGGTGGAGCAAGGCACAGGTTATTAGGGGAGAACAGCACAGGACCAGAGAATAGAAAAACAGGGCATTTCTCAAGAGGGGAATGGCATAAACAAAGCCGTGGTAAAGACATAGCACTTGTTACATATTCGCAAATATGCACTTGATGCATATTTTTTTGCTTATAACTACACAGATACACACATGCATTCACATGCCTACAAAATAAATGTTATTTTTCCTGGTTAGTATAGAGCATAGAAAATCAGAGAGGTTAGTAAAAATGGAAGAGGTCATACAGACAGTAACTCCTAGAGCAGGGTATAAGACCTCAGAAGCAGTACTCTCAACTATTCTACTACCCAAGCCTCTGAAAATATTAATATTCCATTACACATTACTCTTTAACAGCACAGATCCAGATTTTTAACTGTTCATCGGTATTATACACCTGTTGACAGCAGTCTTGGAGGCCTGTACCCCAGTGCATTGGAAGAAAGACCCAGCTACTACAATTCTCATGCTGTGGGATCATTGGGCTGATTATTATTATTATTATTATTATTATTATTAAAGTGATGTTTTAGTTAAGGAACTTTGTGATAACCAAGACAAGATTAGAAAGTCACTGACAGTTGGCCTAAAATTTCTCCTGATGGTCCATTTCCCTCTTGGTGCTTCCCCTTATCACCTGGAACTTATTCTGACTCCTGATTATACAGCTAGGGGACCTTACTTCTTATAATACATACTCAAGGAAAGTTAAAAAAAAAAAAAAGTCCAAACTCTATGGGTTTCTTTCCCAGCGGGAATGCTGCTTTTACCTTAGCTCTCCTCACGTGCATGGAGACGTGTTCAAATGACAAGAGCTAAATTCAAACCATGTAGCCGCTTTCTGTTACATTTTTTTTCTGACTGAAGGCAAGCCATTTAGATGTTTGTTTCCAAAAAGGCATCTGTCAGCAATCAAAGAGGGGAAAATGCATAAAGCAATGCAATTGTTTGGAGTAGCATTTCCTGGATCATGTTAAATGCTTGAATTGTTTCCCATTATGCTCACCAAATAATTTTATTTCCCACAATAATTGCAATATTTAACATGTTTTATTTAATCTTGTTTTAAGGCTATTAACAATGGGCCACACTGTAAAAAGACTGCTATATGAGGAAGGGCAGCTTCCATCAGGCTTTTAGTTGACAATGATCAGGTTAAATGTGTCTAATTCTTCTGGATTTAAAAATAGTATCTAAAAAAAATAGTTAACGTTTCTTTGTTGAGACTACTGTGTTATCTGCTGCAAAGTCCTCTCAGGTATTCCATCATTCACAAAATGAAATCAGGATGCCAGTTTAGGCAGTACCCCATTCATTCATAAATAATGGGCAAGCATACGATGTCCTGAATCCTGGCAAGGCTGTGCCTCAGAAGACCAACACCTCCAACTTCAGAGGTTTCTGACAGACACATGTAGACATGGAAATGCTGCAACCTCACAGCTATACATGTCCTTTATGCCAGAAGCTGGGAACATAGAGCAGGAAGAGAGCCTAGGGGAGTGAATGGGTAGACAGGAGATTCAAAGACTAAGTGCTGCTTCCTTTGCCTATTCCAGGGTTGGGAGGAGGTGAGTCACTATTTTACATTTTACATAGAATTACAAACTCTTTCCTTGTCTTTTTCCAGATGGTGATTGCACAATGCTGTGGGGGTTCTGGCTGGGAAAGTTGAGGTGCATTTCTGGAAGGAGTATGTGGCCCTCAGCAGTCTCTGGTACCAATCTAACATATTTGCTGTGCTATCACAAATTCTTCAAAGAGATCTGAAACCAAGGATGTGCAAACACAAAGAATCCTCCAAAGAGTGAGAATAATTCTCCTATCCTCATGTTATTAGAAGATTACAATGATAGACAAGCAAGAGAACAAATGCCTGATTTATTATATGTGCTGCTCACCCCTAAAATGCAGCCTGTGAGCCATGGTTGAAATGAGAAAACACCTCTAGTTCTAAAAACTAAAAATTACTTTATTGTAATTATTTTAGTCAAAGAGAGATATCTACTGTACTGCCATAAAGCTAAATAATACTTTTTTGAAGCCATCAAACTTAACCTCTTTGCAACTTAAAGATCTGAACACAAATAGGTTGCAATATGACTAGGAAAAATCCATTTGATAGTTGGCCTGTAAAAACACAACTCTTCAATGATCACAGCTGGATCATTTTGAGAAACAGTGATCAATTTTCCCAGGCCCTGAGGTACCCACACAGTAGGCCTCTGGGCATGGATCGTCACTGTGGGAACTTAGGGACCCCAGGGTTGCTCATCTTAAAAACAAAACTCAGGGTGTTTTTTTGTGTTTTGCAGTGTTGGAATTGCACAGGTGTCATCTGTAGCCCCAGCACAGCTCAGCTCACAGGAATGACAGCTAGAAATGCAAGTGACTAAAGACAAGAGATTCTGGAATCTTCCTTTTCCCGACGTGACTTGAACTAAGCAGCTGTCTATAAAGTTTTGCCCACTTTTTAAAAATCATTTTTCTAGCTGTTTTTATGAAAAAAAAAGCTTATCCTGAAATTTCTACCAAAAAAAAAGATGGGTAGGTTATAGTAAGAAAATCAGAGTTAATTTTTCTTAATTAAGGAGATGCTCATATCGAATTTAGCCTGAATTGTATAAAAATAAATTGATAATGAGTGCTTCCTTTATTTTTAAACAATTAAGGTGTTCAGAATTCATGTTAGCAATATCAAAAATATAGATATATAGCCCAGTGTTGGCTAGAATGAGTACCACATCAGAAATGTGGTAATTTACTCACACAAAAACACAACTGAACATAATGCCAACTGAACCAGAAAGCAAGAGACTCCAATGCTGGCATCTCGTATTTAGGTTCTTTCATAACCAAATTAACTAATGAATTAATTAACAATAAAAAATTAAAAAACAGCACCATGTATAGAAGGAGAAATATTTTTGCCCTTTAATGTTTTTTCTCCTTGGAAAACCTGTTCAGGTTATTCCCAGATTTAGTTTTAGACTCTCCGCTTTGCTTCCAAGAGAGATGTACAACAACACAGCAAAACCAAACCAAACACTTTCTAAAATGCACTGCTCACGTTCTTGAGGAGAGTGGCTGTGAAAAACAGATACTGAATCCGACTTAAAGTCTGAGTTGGGGGGGGAGGGAAAAACGCCCCAAACATTGCATGATAGTCTCTAAGCAGTTCCATCTGTCAGGCAGAAATTTTAGGCTAATAGCCTGTGGCGATCTCCCTCCGCAGTCCACTACCTGCTTTTGTCCTATTAAATCTCTTTATTCTCCTTTAAAAAAAAAGGGGGGGGGGGGTTGTTGGAAGGAAAGGAAAAACCTTGCAGACCAAAATCATCTGAGTGATGAAGCCCTAATTTTAACCACCTCCCTTTGATGTGTAGCAGTGGGCTCTTGTTTTAAAGAGAGAGGGAGAAGACAGTGCTAGAGCAGACTTCTCATCTCCACTTCACCTTGCCACTGGGTCTGGGAGAGATTGGTTCATTGTCAAGGAGATTTTTTTTTACCCATGATTCCATATGGTATGGACCGGACTACATGTTGCCCCACATGCCACTGCAAATGTTTTCTCAATTAGGTGTCTTATCTCCCGTGAGTTAGCATCAGATGAAGCTTGCTGACAGCGTAATGGCAGGAAAAGCTTCCGACGGCTCCATCAAATGGCAGCTTTGCTACGACATCTCGGCCAGAACTTGGTGGATGGTGAGTTGGCAGCCGGGACTGCCTTTTTTTTTTTTTTCTTTTCCCCCCCTTTCCTACTTTCCCTCCCTCTTTGACAAAATGTCCCAGACCTCACATTCATCAAACTCACATTTGATTTTTTTCACACTCTTCAGTGAGGCTGCCTCACACTGCTTCCTCTTCCCACCCCCTCTCCCTGCCACTCTGCAACTTGAGTTCCCAGTAATGCTTGCCCTTGTTTTCTGTGGGACAGTATTTGGTGTTTGGGGTCTTTTATATGATTAAAAATATTTATAAGAGTATTGAAAGTTTTAAGGTAGAATTCTGCACTTTGGCTACAGACATCTGCAGATAGGAGTTGTCTGTTCTGCCCCTTGGGTTTTATGCACTCTCACTAGCTTCACATCCTCCTCACTTTTGTTTTTGAGAACTATGGGGTGCATGGTTCTCCTTGGCTGTGAAATTTTCTAGGGGTGCATATTGAGCACTGGAGAAAAGCAAGCCCAGTATGAATCCTTTCATTCCCCCAGTAATTAGAATCCCTCAAGTCACCTGTACTCTGATCCCCATCTTCTATCAGGGGACCAGCGCTCTCACATCTAACTTTCCCAAGTTTGAGTATGTCGGAGATGCAGATCTTCCATCTCTTAGAACCACCAAATCTGCATGGAACAGATCCACATACCCTTTCTTTCAGTTACCCTGGGCAAAAGAAAGTTTAAGAAACTTCTAACCTGTAGCTGCAGACTGAGTTAACTCCCATGTCATGGTCAACCAGGCCAGACAACCTTTGACTTCTGGGATCTATAAGAGCTAGAGCGAAGTGGGTGGATGTACAAAAGCTCATTGTCATAGGAGACGCTCGTCCTCTGAAGAAGAGAGTCCCAGGATCATTGCTGTCCTCGTTAGGGTGCTGTCCGTTAAGGATTAATTCGTTAGCACCACATTCCTAGTTTTCCGTAATTATTATTCTTGCAGCAAGCGTGAATTCTTCCAGGGAGTGAAAAAAAAAAAAAAAAGTTTGCTCGCAGGACAATGAATGTATTATCCGTTCCTAACTGGACCGTGAACTTCAGCTCATTTCACATAGATATCAGTTTAAGAAAAGGAGAGTGTGTGATGTTGAAGGGGGAGCCTGGCGAATGGAATTACAAAACAGGGCATGGTTCATTGTATGATCTACAGAAAAAGTACTCTCCCTTCCTGGACAAATGGTGCTATCATTTTGGCAAGATATAGGAATTCGGAAGACTGACACTATTAAAAGTGAGCTACTGCAGGACTCTATTCGGCTGCTGCCTGGGATTCAGTATGTCCATTCCAAGGACTTGAGTAAAAGTAGTTGTGGGTATGTGTGTACATGTATATTTTCTCTTGTAATTTCTTAACTAGACATCAGGAACGTTACCAGTGGTTTCAGGACAATATTACAGACGGCTTTTCTCTAACAAGACTTGCAATCGTCTATTACAACTTTTTATTCAAGGCATTTATTTTCCCATTAGACTGTGTGCCAGCGAGAGCAAGGTTTGCTTGTATGAGACGGTGATGTTGCTTCGATTCACACAGCTTGTTAAGCGCTACAAATGAATTTACTGATTAGTTTGGCAATTATTTTCTAGGCTAAGTTGTAAGCTTGAAGAAACAAAAAAAGAACTGTGCTAATGCCATGTTCTGGGTAAAAACATTCTGTTTCCTTACTGTATTTCAAGGTTCTAGATTTTATAGTCTGTTACTTTTTAAGGCAAATTGTGTCTTTTATTATTATTTCTTGCAAAGATCACCAAATGCTTCTCTTTTTTTCTTCTTTGGAAAACTGTAAGTTCTTTTCTGTAAAGTTTACTTGGAAGTTGTTTCTCATTTAAAATTATTTTACAGATGTTTTACCGCAGGGAATATAATGTATAAAAGTGGTGTGAACATTTAGCAATGCCTTTGACTAAAGATAAACAATGCTGAAAGCTTGCATGCTGCTGTTTAGACTGCACATTGCAAAGAAGTTTCTTCAGTGCTTCTTAATTTTTGCTTTGAATAAGGGGTGAGAAATCTACAGACTCTTTAGAGAAGTTGTAGAAATTTCCGTAGGGAATAAATCAAAATTTTAGTTCCCTTAGGGCTATTGTATAGCATAGCATTTTAGACTACCAGTCCCAAATAATTCTGATGTAAATTTCCATTATTGATAGTAAACTAAAGGAAAGCTTTGATGAAGGGGGAAACTACTAATTAAATGAATACAAATTTAAAAAAAATTAGATCTTCTTCCTTGAACAGCCCTCACTCCTTTTCCCTAAATATCACCACCACCTTACCAACCCAAACAATTTTTCTAAAACTGAAAAAAATAAATAAACTTTTCCTGGTTTACATAGTTCTTAAAGCAAAGGACAGTTCAAGATCTGAATTTCACATTAAAGGCAAATAAAACTTTAAAATTACCTCCTGTATCATAAGGCTGCTCAGACTCCGGGCTCATAGTGGGAACCTCCGGCTTGGTCCTCCCAGCATACAAAGGCAACTCAGTGAATGCCCCCTCCGCCCGCCCGGGAGACTCGGCCTCAGCTGCCAGCACTGGGATATGCAATTTTGCTTTTTAATGAATCGTAAACAATTTGTATGGCAAATGAGTTTGTTTGTTTTAGTTTGGGAGCCTGTGCTGAACCAAGTTGTGGAGAATCATCACCTATTCCAGGATTTAGGTGCGAATGGGTGGAGCCCTGAATCACTTTTTTTAATTTTTTTCCTAAATAATAAAGACACACAAGGATGAAAGAAACCGGTCAATAAAAGATTAAGAAGAACGCCCCCTCTCTTCTCTTTTCCTCCCTGCTCCCCATAACTGCTCTGGTGTACAGTGGAGTTTTGTGCTCTTTCTCATAACTAAGTGAAAATCAGTTGGATGAAGTAGTCACCATTTTTTTTTAATATAACGTTTAGCTGTGTTCCAGTTAAAGAAACAGTTATTTTATGGTGTGAATTGCTGAGAAGGGATATCTCTGGCTATTACTTCTTTAGGTTAAAAGTCAATGCTTTCTTAAAGGACATTGACTCTAAAGATTTAAAATGTATTTTTATATCAAACAGAGGGAAAAAAAGGTATGTGGTATACTCCAAAGTCTAAGGAAAACTTTTATTCCAAGTCCCCAAGTGGTAAACAACTGAGAGGCTGACAGGCAACGGGGTTCAAGCATGCACATTTTAACAGTAATTACCTTTGGCACTGCCACTTATGGGGAATCTTTTGATATCTGAGCCACTTCTCCAATGCTTTAATCATGTAAATCAAGAAATAGATATTGCATATCAGCTCCATCTCACTGTGTTGTGACATCTCTGCTTGAAACTTTCTGACAGAAAACTAAAGAAAGTGCTCACAGAAATTTTCCCAACTCTAAACAAATTGGAAATGTCCTGAATGCACATATATTCTCCAAGAGAGACTTCTACCCACTAAAACACTTCCATTCTCCCCATACAGCTTAAAATTATGGGCAGAATAATTCTTCTCCTGGTCAAACTAATTTAGTGATAAGGGTTTCATATGGGAAAATGTGTCTGTGAATTCCAAAATACACTTATCTTTTTTTTCTATCATTCAAATTCAAAATTTATGATGATTAAAGCAAAAATACCTGGGTGATTCTGCAACTAGCACTTGTTACTCATGCCAAATTCCTAACCAATTATTCTTGAAAATTACTTTAGAAATTGACGCATTATATTTCAATCAATAATTGTTGTTTTGTCCAATTGTTTACAACTCAAACTTGGTATACTCAGAACATGCTTGGGCAAGAGGGATCTGGTATGCCTTGTGGTGTAAATACCTGTATTTTAAAATTGGCATGTAAAATCATGTTTCTGTGAAATACTGTCTTATTCTGTTTACCAATCAAAAGCCGTCACCTGCAGTCTACTTCCACAATGACTGGCAGCTTCATGCTCATGGAAATCTCTTGCTGCTGTGTACTCAAATTCACACTGCGAGCCACATTTCCCATTTTATTCTTTTAGTGTTAATTGTCAACTGAACAACTTTTCTTAATGACTGTTTTCTGCATGCCTTTGAAGATAATGCCTAATGAAGATTTTCCTGGGAATTGGCACCAGACCTTTCAACATAATGATTTAAATAACATGGAAATTGCTAAAATGGTAATAAGTAAGAAAAAAAAAAAAACTCAAAAAAAGAAGAACCAGGAAAAAAATAAAGCATGACATTGTCTTAATACCTAGTCTATTTTTAGAAGAGTTCATGGAAAACACACTTATATACTTTGAATTTAATATATTTGCATGCCTTCTAAAAATATTTTTGTGCAGTGAATGGCTTGATCTGAGCTAATTATTAAGCAAACAACTTTCAGTAGAAGCCACCATTGTAAATAAGTGTAACCGTATTATGTCTAAGAATATCTTCCAACCCTCAAAACATTCTCTCTCAGCACTGGAAGTAAGAGGTTCTAAGAAAAATCTGAATGAGATAGGGTTTATTTTTTTTTCTTCCACATACATTAAGAATTTATCCTTATCGTTTCCTTTGAGGTCAGCTCTGCACAACCACTTTTCAAATACAATCCACTATTCTTAGAGAGAAGCAAATACATTAGACTCGTTCCTTTTTTTTCCTTTTCAAATCTAATTATGGTCTAAAATTATGGTCTAAATCTGCTTCTTTGGAAATGTGATTGGCTGCTCAAGCTAGCCTGTGCTCTTCTGCTATATCTTTCTTAAAAATCTTGAGTTCCTGTTGTTACGGTCATATTTCTCCTGTGAACTTTAGACAGTGAAATAAATGCTTTGTCCTTCCTTATTTTCTAGTTGATTTTCCCTCACCTGTCCTGAATATTGTCAGGAGTGTTTCTAATTTAAAACCAAGAGAATCAGGGGCTGATTAGAAGACAGGAAATTGGAGGATTAAGCTGTCTGGTTGCACTTCCTTTACTTATCAGCACTCAGTAACTCACTCTAGATTGCAAACTCAACAGGACAGTTTTGACAATGCATTGTTCTTTCTGGATGCTTGAATACATGCAGTGAAGGTGTATGACAGCCTGTGCATGTCCACTATCACACATATCTGTGAGTGTTCCTGTGTGCACTTGCAAATATGTGAAGAAAAGAATCTGCAGCTAGGAGTTATATGTGGATATTTTAAAGCAGGATAGTCCTGAAACAAATAGGGGTTTATAATGTAGGCACAAAAGTTCATCTAAAGAATATCATTTTAGGTTAGTTCTGTAAAATTGTGTAAATAATGGAATACTGGATGGGAAAACACAAGATGTGCTTTTGGAAGTAGATGCTTATGAAGTCCCTCTGAGTTTGGCTCAGAAGCACTTGTATCAAACAGAGAGGTAGCTCAAAACAAGTGAATGAGTTCGTCCAAAAGGATTTCCAAGGCTACTTTGGGATACCCTTGCCTCCAGACAAGAATGGATTCTTTCTTCTTGTGACAGTGAGTGCTGGTGTTCCAGATGAAATGAAAAGAAGTCAAGGCAGGGAATAAAACAGGAGATCAGGACAAGAGCATAAAGATTTGTCTTATGTCATCTAATCAGCCAAAATTAATAACATAGCATAAGTAAACTGACTTTTAAATTTTTACTACATTGTATAATAATTGCAGGGCTGCTTTCTAGAACCCAGGGCTGAAAAGTCTCTCTTTCTCCCTCTGCCCACTGTCTTGCTCTCAATAAGAAATTGCCCATTTGATGTAAGAGCATTCTTGGTAGATACGTAAGTTTTTCCTACCCTGCACTGCAGAATAATAGAGAATGAAGAGAGTAAGAAAGTATGATGTGATGAAAGGAGTTAGTTGGTTAAGCCCGTAAAGAGGGAATTAACATTTAAGGGTTTGTGCAGACAGTCCTTCATTCCTTCATCTGTGCACCACTGACAAGGCCTAGATATCAGCTACTCTTGCAGATCACAGGTAGAAAGGAGACCCCTAGTACCTAGCTAAATACTTCACCCTCACAGGTAATAATGATCAATGTCAATCTGGTAAGCATATGATAGATGCTTTGGATTTTTAAAAATCTTATCACAAATCTACTTTATATCTAAAAGAAGCAGTTGCTAAGGGTTTCCCATCACTCAAGCTGCAAACAAGCTGCTTAGGTTGTAGAGGTCACTTGTTTAGTTCAGACCCACTTACTTGTCTCAGGTGAATTAATAATTAGAATGTAATCCTATTCAGAACTTTAGGTGACAGGGACCACCCAATTGTAGACACGAGTCTGTGCTATAGACACACAAAGTTTACAATGTGTCAGAAGGAAGAATAGGACACCAGTCTTGTGACATCGACTCCTAATTGAAAAAAGTGATCCATCTTCCTGTTACGCATGGGAAGGTTCCATGCTGTGAGATGAGCTAAAGAAATGGGGAGGGAGCTGCCAGTCCTAAGTCACAAATCTAGTCATTTAAAAAATACACACCTCCCCAAGATGTGTGTTTAGAGAAAGTAAAACATGGCAAGTTTAAGTTCTTAAAGAATGGTATGAACTTTTCTCTGTTATTTAATATCTATTTCATGTATCTTTCCCTTACAGTTCTAAGTGGACTATGCCATTTTTCAAAAGTCCATTTTTCCACAGGAAGGCATCATTCCCTCTTTTCTTTCTTCTCTTCCTTCCCCCGCTTTTCCTCATAAGTACAATGATAACCTAGAATATTGGTGTTGCAGATTAGTATTGGACAGTTTTCATTGCCACAAAACTTTCTAATTAAAGGTTTGTCCCAATACAGAGGTTTCAGTAAGGGAAGACACAATGCAGGCTATATATGTCTAATGTCAATAATCTTAATATACTCACTACAAATAAACACCTATTCTCCAGACAACTGCTGACTATAAACAATACATCTCAGCCAGAACTTTTTTGTGTGCCATGTGTTAGACAGAAATTTTTATTCCTATCCAAGATTCATGTGTGTGTGTGTGTGTGTGTGTGTGTGTGTGTGTGTGTGTGTGATCCTTGATATGGACATGCTGTTGCCCAGATAACTATTTTAAGGAGGTAATAAGAAACAGGTCAAAGATGGAGATGAATGATCCCAGACATAGCAACCTGCTCAGAGCCATGATGCATGGAGAAAGCCAGGTCACATAAGCAGAATCAGGTACTTGATATAAGTATCTGACCTACATTATACCAAATATTCCTACATTACTAGTCTATACTATCTAGGGGACAATTACATTAAAGTTTCCAGGGCAGTCACCTCTGCTACTCACCCCCCAATTTTCCGCAAGTACCTTCTCCACAGATGTGAGCCACTCATGCTAATGAAATGGCTTAGCAGCTGGGTTTAATAAACCTCCTTCAGATGCTGAAAAGATAAACATTGTCAACTAAATAATTGATTTCATTCATTTATTTAAGAAGCAATTAAAATCAGCATACATTGTTCTGGCTTTCTTATTTTAAGAAAATAGGAATCTCACCTCTCATTTTGTAATTGTGTAGGAAACAGCCTGCTAACAGGTGTTACTGCAGTGCTGGATTCTCAGGTCAAAGTATATACAGTAGTGTCGTCGGTGAGGCTCTTAAGAGAAGAAATACAGTGAGTCAGAGGCCACTCTGGTCTACAGAGTGAGTTGCAGGACAGCCAGAGCTATTACACAAAGAAACTCTGTCTCAACAGAACCAAACAAAAAAAATGAAATATGAAAAGAATTGAAATAATTATAAGAGCTGTTATAACTTCTCAACTAGAAGTCAAGAAATAAAGCTAAACACACAAAGTCACAAATCCAACTATTTCCTAATCAAATATATCAGCTAATGAATTCAACGGGGAGCACTGAGACTGTGAGAGCTGGAAAGCAATATCTATTTGCCTCAGTGCATACAGTATATATAGCCCTATAGTAATCGCTCAGAATATGTTCCCTACTTGGGATTTAGTGCTCTGAGTGGACACCATGGATCATAAGATAAAATGAGATTCCAGTATCAAAAAGTTTCACTGGAAAAAACAGCAAGAGACTTCAAGGCAAATGTCGGGGGTGGGGGGAGGGAGGCAGAGGGAAGGCCACAGCCCTGCAAACCACTGTGCAGGCTAAGTAAGCCATAGGCACTGGGTCCTTTCCTCCTGACAGGTTGTTATAGGTAGAAGGAAGGCAGAGGACTGGTGAGTATATCAAATAGGGCCCTTGGGTAGGATGGACACTAAGCATACTATGGAGGCACGAGACATTGGAAGAACTTCATAGGAGGCAAAGGGGAAGGCAAAAAGCCTGGGCATCCCCACTGACTTTTGGTATGTGAGATTAAAAAATATATATTAAAATAACAAAACAAAACAAACAAATGGGGAGGGAATTTTTTTTCTTAAGCACTCGGGCTGGAGAACATATCCATTTTCTCATCCCAGCAAATCCAACCCTTCCTTCAACACCCAGCAGAAAGAAGGACTCCTTTGATCCTGATCCCAGAACCAAAACAAGTCACTTCCTACAAGCCCCAGGTACTTTTGCTCAGAGAATCCCACAGTGGCTGCCAAATCATGCTGGAGTGTTTTGATTTTCTTTCTACGACTGTGTTGTTGCTTTATTTACTTGAGTCTAGGCCTTAAGGGTCATATCTCCAGTGTCTAGTGTGTGATGTAGACTTAAAAAAAAAGTCATAGCTCAATAAGAAATATTGGAAAGTATGGACAGTATGGGACATATCTTTTTTTTCTGTGTCTTCCCAGAGAGAGACTATTCAATAGACTTCTGTCTTGCCACCTGCTTATGGGACCTCTGGCTACCAATTGACAGTCTCCTGTGTGTGTGGTGGGTTCTGCAAGCATTTTGCACAAGGTGGGCTACAGCTTGCAGGGTCTCTGCATTTCCATGGTACCACTGAGGAAACTGAGTCCTTGGTAAGATGAAGGGGACAATAAGAGGTCTGAGAGTGCAGAGCTGTTATCAGTCAGCCCTTCCTTGAAGTGGAGCTGATATGCCCAGCACGGGAGCTCCAAAGACAGTGACCCATGATCCTATTATCAAATGAGGAAAGAGTCATCCATTTTACAGAGAATACTGGAGCCCTAGACACCAAAGTTCTCCTAAAGTTGGACTCAGCCCAAAGCTCAGCTTACACTGACCCTTCCAGGAAATAACCATTAGGCCAGAGAACAGGGTATTGTTTCAATAAAATCAAGTAACCTCTTCCTCCTCCCTTGAGTGACAGGTTACCAGAAGGTTTTCTTCTCTGATTTCTATTTTCTCTCGGCTTTTGTTTGTTTTTTCATCTTTTTAAAATAAGCATGTATTATTTCCTTACAGAAATGACATACAGGGGTGGGGAGATGGCTTGGTTATTGAATCTACTTGCTTCACAAACATGAGAATCTGAGTTTAGATCTTCAGAAGTAATACAAAAATCTGGATGTAGAAGCATGCACCTATAATCCTGGTGCTAGGGAGATGGAAATAGGAAATCCCTTTGGTGTGCTGGACAGCCAGCCTAGCCAAGCCTGTGAAGACCCAGGTTTGATGAGACACTGTGACTCAGAAATTAAGATGGAGAGCAAGTGAAGAAAACACAGTATTAGCCTCCATTCTCTATGTGCACACATGCATTCACACACGCCCATATCCACACACACACACACACACACACACATCCATATTCACACACATGCACACACACCCACCACACGTGTCACACACACACACACAAGAACACATGCACATGTGTGAATACATACACAAATTAAGATTTAACAAAATCATAACTGCTAAAAACTTGAATGTTCATGGACTTCATAAGAGTGGCAACAGCACCAACTGCTAGTGTCCATGTGCATCTGAGAGCTTGGACTTGGAAAAATGTATGTTAAAGTCACAATGCCCATTTTCTTCAGGACATCCTTTACTTCTCTGATGTATGTAAGGCATCCTTGCCTATGAGCTGTGAAGTTCTTCTCATTCCTCAGTGTAGCAGCTGTCAAAAGCACAGATTTCAGATTCAGGCTGCCTGAATCAATCATGGCACTGAGAAAAATGTATTACATGGAGTAGACAGTGCCTAAGAACACTCTGAATGCTTCTGCTTCTTCAAATTGAAGATACAACAGTCACCAAAAAGCTTAATAGAACAGTGTACACTGCACAAGCCAGAAACCTGACCTCTTCCTTTTGCATACCCCATCTATCCATTCAGCATAGATCTCTTTCCATTTATTTCCTAGGTAATTCCTAAATCCTCCATCCGCCACTGTCTTCCAGTCCAAGCTGCCATCTCAACTGGCCCACATTACACAGTCACTTTCTAACTGTCTCACCACATCTGTCTTTGCCTCCTGCAACTATTCTTCACACTGAAGGCTAAAGGACCTTTTCAGACACAGGTCATCTGTCATCTCAATGGATGGCCCTTGCATTTAGAGAAAGAGTAAAACCCCTCACGAGGCCTGCAAGCTTCTGCCTCTCCAAGCCTGTCTCCGGCCATTCTTCTCCTTGAAAGGACTCATCCCTGAAGCTGAACTGCTGTCAGTATCTCAAACTCTTAGCACCTCAAATGCTGGACTCATTCTTCTCTTTTGCTTAGAAAACAATTTTCTTTCTAGTTAGCATTCTAACTACCATTCTCAGTACAAACACCTTTTCTTAGAATGTCTTCACTGCCCCGCCCCCATTCTGTGTCAGAGAGCTCTGTCTGTGTTATGGGATCACAGAGCACTCCAGATCTTGATACATAAACAAATAGAGCACTGTTTACATTCAGAAATGTGTGATTGTTTAATGCTTTATTTCCTCCATCATACTGTAAGCTCCACACGAGATGTTGCTCATATGCTCCTACATATTTTCTTGCCTCCAGGAAAGTACCCAGCATGATAGTTGGTAGTGGAGAGATGTTTACTGATCCAATGAGCAAGCAGGTGGTAGAATGCATGCTGATGTTAATTACCGTTATCATAATTAATATTTCCTACACAACAAGATGTATTTAAAAGTGGACAAAGTCTTCCTTATATGTACTTAAAATTTATTTATCCCTAATAAAAATATAAATCATGGGCTAGAGTTAAGATCCTGCACTTGAGACCGGGCTGTGCTAGGAGCACACCTTGCTTGCAAGATGTCCCACACATAGCTGGTGAGAGGTCAACAAGTTCATGATCTGATATCATTAGCAAGGTATTTGTCAAACAATAAACATTCAGCACGTGTTTGTTGTTACTATCAAAATTATTAAAATTCACCAATCTTCCTCCAATAATCTGTGCGGACTTTTAAAATCCTCTTTAAACTCTCTGGTTGTCAGCGGCAACACCTTAGAGATGATGGTATCAGTCTCTGTTCATACATTCCAAGCACTGTGAAAAGAACAGGCTGATTACCTTTCAGAAATTGCCAACCCTGAAAACACAGGTTCTCAATCGATAAATTAGAACAAAATCTTTGCAGCTCTTCAGGGTACTTTATGGCCCTTTATGGCTCTCCTTGATACCCCAATATAAAAAATAAGAAGGTGATCCATTCTCTAAGCCAAAAGTAATGTGGAGGGGTTAACTGAAAGAATGTGCATGAGTGTGTACAGAGGGGAGTATGATAGTAACAGAGTGAAAGACGTTGTGGAGGATTCCTCTTTGCCATCACTCTAAAGGCACCCTCTCAGGTGCTCATATATCAAGTTAGATCAGTGGGAATACCTACCTCATGGATAACAAGTTGCATGTGCCTAGCATGTGTTATTAATTTAGTAATGGCCAGCCATCATTGAATCTATAATTATTTTCACTGGCATTGTCAAGCACCACCATTGCATTAACATTTTAAGATGTTAATATTTAAGGGCCTAGGAATGTAGAGAAGTGGTTCAAGAATACTTAACAAACTGATTTCTTCAAAATGATGTATTTGTATATGAAGACAAAAGCATTGTTGTCCTACTATGTTAGAGTAATTTGCCCCATCAACTCAATTTAGGCAATAAAGGTGTCTGTTGTCAAGACACCTTTCAGAAACTCCAAACTTATGAAAGAATATATAGTTAGAGCCTTATCCCATGATATAAAAACCATTGTTTGCAATAAATGATTATCTAAGCAGGTGTACTTTCTTCTCAAGATACAAAACCTATTTCTCAAACTAAGGAAAAGTCTTGGAAGAATTCCACTATAACCTACATTTATGCTGATGTGCAGGCCCAACTCGGCTCAACACCCTTCACTCAGCAATCTTCATAGAATAGAATCCCTTGGGAGATGGAACCATGTCTACATACAAATACTTCTCATGTTACTGATTACCACCATGTTTAACAAATGTAGTAGCAGAAACATTTTCTAACTTAAGAAAAGTGTATTAGGAAACTAAGAGAGTATTTTAAATAACATTAAAATGATAATGTCAGATGCCAGGTAATCAACCATATTCATGAACCATACTCCACATACTGCTTCGCTTGTCTGCCATAGGTTTGTCCCATTAGGGCCAATTTTCCAGCTAGAAGCTGAAGGACTATGTAGATTTGGTTCAGAAAGCCAACATAGTGGGCTGTTGAGATTGGGTCAGAAGTACAGGTGCTTGCTACCGAGCCTGAATGGGAGTTCAATTCCCAGGACACACATGGTTAAAGGAGAGAACTGACTCCGGTCAAGTTGAACTCTGACCTCCCCATGCATGCACTCATACCACACCTACACATATGAATGCATGCAAGCACAAAATAAGTAAGAAAATGTAATAAACTTAAGTGAACAAAACTACACTAAAAAATAGATAAGGAACTGATCTATGGCTTGAACACTGGTCTAAAACCTGGCTACATGCCTCAATTGAATGTAAAGTTTATGACTAGCAATGCCTGCAATTTAAGATTTGAATTACTTATTAATCATGCTGTTAATATTTTTTCATGGGAAAATAAGACCCACAAGGCTCAGTGGGATTTAGGACTTGAGGCTACAGAGCTATAGACTGTCTGCACAGGGTAATAGTTAGCTTTTCAGGTCAATTCAAAGAACTGCTCTTTTCTGGCTTTTCAGCCTCTCACTGAGAATCCTTAAAGAAACCTTTTGTAGCCTCTAATTATTTAAGACACAAAGGGTAAAGTTTCTTTAAAATAAACAAACAAAAACAACTAATCGTAGTGTGAATTGACACACTAACCACTCTAGAAGGAAATTCCACTAAGCTCATGTCTATGATACCAGATAAAAACATGTAATTAATGTCTCATGACCTTTTGCTCCAAAAAACAAATCAAATGCCCACCAGCTATAGCAGTGAGACATGTCACCCCATACTGTCTTTCTATGTAACTTAGAGACACCCATCCACTTTCCATCTAATATTTCTATACTTACTCGGATAATGAACTTATGGCATATCACCTGTGTTGGGCCTGGGAGAATCCAGTGTTGGCTATCACACTGTCTACTACTAAAAACCCAATATACAAGTAAATCCAAAAAAACAGTGAAGATGTGAACAAAGTCCAAGTGTGTTTGGAAGATTAGAAGTATAGTTTTGAGCACTCCACCTGCTTTGATATTAGGTAGTCAGGCACTGAGTTAAGAAAAACTCCATGGATATTAGGCCAGAGCATCAGATAGAGACACAGATCTAGAGAAAGATTTTCACCAGGACTCAACAGGAGAGTGACTAGATTGCTAAGTGCCACCAACACACCAAATGTACAGACACAGTAAAGAATGGATGCTAGTAACACTTTACCCACTTGAAAACTGGCAAGTAGAAATAGCACATAATTAAAATCACTCAATGCTGCTGAATCAGAATAAAGGGAAATGTGGAGGAAAGAAATATGTGAAAACCATAAGTATTACAATAATGTTTACATTTTTTCTGTGTTCTAAAAAAGGAATAAAAAACATTAGAAGGGAAAAGAGAAATGACCAGATGAAAAAATCTAACTGAGATTGTCAAGGTGAAATAGTGATTTAAACAAGTAATAATTCTTAGCAGTCTAAAGTTGCTGTGGACAGACACAGCATGTAAACCTGGGCATGCTAATTCCAAAGTTGCATTTTCAATAACTTTCCCAAACAGATAAATTACAAAAAGAAAAAAGGAAAAAAAAAAAAGACCACATAACAGGGAATGGCACCATCCCAAAAACTAAGATCCAACTCAAGGACCATAAAGGTGTTTCTATAACCGGAACAATTGGAAAGGAAGCAATAATCAAAGACATTAAAAGAAGTTGAAAAAAAAAAGAGAGCCCACATGCAAAACATTAATAGCCTGAGCCATGCTTCCTGTGTTCCAGGGGAGAGCTAAGAAGTGGTCCCCACCTACACCAGCCTGTGTTCCAGAGAGAAAGCAGTCCAGCTACAAAGTTGTTTGGGAAAAGAAGCAAAATTTTACCAAGCATCTTATCTCCTGCAGTAGAAGTTCTAAAATTCTATTTAATCATCAACTTTGATATTAAAATAAGCTAAGATCAATGACTGGTCTTTGGAAACTTCAAGTAAAGTTGAAAGGAGGATGCACTTACTCCCCAGTTACCAAGGAAGTTAAAAATGCACACACTGTTCCATGTGTAAAAATCCAGACTAAACAGCCAAGAAAGAGAATCAAAAGAAAAATAAATTAAGTAGAAAAGACTAACAAAAGTTAAATAATAATCTATACAACAATAAATGTAGGTGGTTTAAACAAAATTGTCAGATGAATTTAAAATATTAAGTCCCAATGTTTGTTACCACTGACATGCTTAAACCAAAGTATTTACATTAAAAATAAGAGGAAGACAGAGTTATTAAATAGAATGAAATGAAAAGACAAATAATCTTTATTTCTGATATTAGCAAGCTTCAAGTCAGAGAATACTAAAAAGGGAAACTAGACAAAAGTATAATATTATTTGTCACCTATTTATAATGACCAACTGAAGAATATTTAAGGTGAAGGAATAGTAGTAACTAATTTCTTCATACATCAATTAACCTAATAATAAATGATATAACCCAAAAACTAGCAAAAAAGGGAAGAAACAAATAGAAACCAGGTTTTCACCTATGTAATTTTGTACAGATTTATCCAACTTTGATAGTTAAATTAGACAAAAATAATGACATGGAACATTTGAACAAATACAATTTGTAATATTAAGATAACTAGATAACATTGACCTCTATAATCATAGACTATACCATCTTCTAGGACATTCATACATCTTACAAAAAAAAACGTACTATTTTACACAGTTATGTAAAAATGTACACATGTAAATTCTTAAAGTAAGGGTTTCATGTGCTATTCTCCCTGGCCACAGGCAATACAACTAAGAAGGAATAATAGAGAGAGGTCAGCATCACACAAGAGTTAGTTTCCAAATCAGCAACGATGAGCAGATGCCTACATTGCCATTATTATTAAAACTTGTCCTAGAAGTCCTGACCAATTCTGGAGATACAAAGCAGTCTGAACTGAAGTTCAGGAGACTGAACACACTATGCTCTAAGTATTGTTAAAGCAAGTTGTAGGTTCACTATTTGTACCAAGCCCTTGAATACATTGCTTTGTTACACCTGTGGAACATAAACAGTAGAGAATACACTATTTTACTTTAAATTTTCATATAAATATAAACAATAAAGAATGTTATTTTTTTCAGTAAAAAAGTATTATTGCACTGACTTTCCAGGATAACACACTCACCAAATAAAAGGTGGTAGGTTCCTAGCAGGGAAAAGCCTTTGTGCACAGAGCTGAAGGTCCCTCAGATGAACTCAGCAGACCCAGATCTTAGAGGGAAGGTGAGAAGAAATAGCTATCTGCCAGAAGGCATTTCTTGCTTTGGTGTTTGAATCATAAGATGGTCATTGAAAATTAAAAATATTCCCAGGTTTCCTGAGGATTCCTGTGCTGTCACAGCTGCCAACCTGCCTGTTAGAGCCACTTTCACACCACAGCCTCACAGATGATATGTCCTAGGATGGGGTTAAGATTAAAGCTTTGGCTAGAGTTAAGAGTTAAGATTAAGATAAAGTTGAACAAGTATTAGTGTGTGTGAATTGTGGTAGTAGTAGACTACATTAGGATGGGGTGGGGCTAGAGTTTAACTTATTTGGGAGTATGTCTATGGGGAAAAATAAGGGTGCAGAGAGAGTAAAAATAACATTATCAGGAAATAGAGTTGTTGGAATTTGAAAGTTGATTGAATTACATGAAAATTTGCACTGGGGGTAGAGGTCATTGGTAGAAGAAAACAACTCACAGAATCTCAGATGAGGCCATTAAGTTGGCTTATTGGTCTTTGAATCTACTGGCCATTCATCAGAAGAGTGAGTCAAGATTTAGTGTGGATCCCCGAGAGAATAAAATTTTCTGAAGGAATGTGAAAATATTTTTATACATGATGAAATACTTTCAAATTTTTAAAAATGATAACAGTGTGATGCAAATCACATTTTAAGCAGTTGTTGCACCTGTAGCAGCTGTGTGGAAGATAGATGAGAAAGAGCTGGGACTCGGTACCAGAGGTTAGGTGAACCCGCTACCTTGATGCCTGACTGATAATACATTCCTCTGACTGAATGATGATCCCTATACTGAGCAGAGCCTCCTTGCTCTGCTTTTGCGATGAGAGTGCCTTCCCTCTCAGCTTTTGACTCTCTCATCTATCTAGAAGATTTTCCTCTGCATATATCTGTGTCTTTAGTGTCTTCAGGATGCTGAACAGTCATCAACTGGTGCCTTCACTAACAAGTGCTCCTTAATTAGCCACCATATATATTCAAATCTATTTTTTCTTTCTTCCTTATCAATTTACTTTTCCTTTCTATTGTTTATAGATAAATCAAACTGTTAGGGAGGCAAGAATACAGTTCTTCTTTATGGCTCTGTTGCCTGTACTACAACAGTATCTGGCACATTATAGAACTTAAAAAAATATTTGTAGCAAATGAAGTTTAGAAATATTCATTAAACTAATGCCTGCAAGAAGGAAGCACAGATAAGGAAAAAAATAATTGTAGTATAATAGTAAGTGCTGTGGTTGATCTTTGCATGTGATGATCCAATCAAACAAAACAAACAAATAAGATAAATCAAAGCACCAATCTGAAGATAGCCAGACAGCACTTTCAGAAGGGAATGTTGGGATGGAACGTGAAAACTCAAACGTGAATCACCTGCCATTTCCAAAAACATTAGCCTATACCTCTCCAAATACACAGTGTTATTCTCATTTTCCAGCCCCCCAATACTCTGCCACTCAGAGTCAATGAATTTACCAATATTCTTTCAAGACAACTATGGTAGTCTGAATATAATTGACCCACATAAGCTCATAGGAGATGGCAGTATTGGGAGGAATGGCCTTGTTGGAGTAGGTGTGGCCTTGCTGAAGGAAGTGTCACTGTGGGGGCAGGCTTTAAGGTCTCTTTTGTTTAAGCTTTATTCAGTGACACAGACACTCCCTGTTGCCTTCTGATCAAGATGTAGCCAGCTCCCTGTCTTTCTGCATTCCACCATGCTCCTCACCATGATAAGAATGGACTGAACCTCTGAAACTACAAGTGATCCACCCCAATTAAATGTTTTCCTTATAAGAATTGCCCTGGTCATGGTGTCTTTTCATGGCAGTAGAAACCCTAAGACAGCATCCCCAAATATGATGATCTTTTCTTTGAGCCTACACAGGAGATAACACTCTAAAACTGTAGTAAAACCCAGAGTAGGCCCAGCTGAGAGTCAGGACTTCTTGTAGCCATGTCCATATACCCTACTCTGACATGGGCTTCAGGTTCAGACATGGATAGGAACAGGCAAAGGTGCTTTGAGATTTCCTCCCCTGATACTTGATAAGTGACATCTTCAGAGAACAATTGATTTAAGTTGCTAGTCTTAAGCTTTTTCTGGATACCTTGTTAAAATAACTATAAACTAAGAATGCACATTTTTACTTTGTGTAGTTTAGAACAATCAAGATATTTGTATATTTTCTTTTTAATACCTTTTCTTGTATTAAATAATGTATATAATGAACAAAACTTAGCATAAAATTCTCAAATATAAATTTTAGCTTACAGCAATATCTAGAGAAGCCTATACAATATTTGTAATGTCTTCTGTGGTTGGACTATGGTTCAGTCTGCTCTCTGTTCCCATTGGATTATAATTTGTATACTAGAACACAGTAGGGGGCTAAGTGATTGCTGGTCCTCTCTCTTTTCTTCATACACTGAGCATTGTCACATCATTACTATCTGTCCTTCCCATTGCCATAATTGAGGGAACCTGGGAATCCTGTCACCTTTGCCAAACATCAGAATTCAGAAAAGTTGAAGTTGCCCCAGATTTCCCTCTGGAAGTAAGGACAAGTTGACTATTCGACCTTTCACTTTTCTTCTCCTTTCTCTTGAAACCGTGGTAATAAAAAAAAATAACTAAAATTAAAAACATAGTTTAACTTATTCACATTATTTCCTCAATACATAGGGTAGGCTATGACCCACAAACTCCCAATGCCTAATGGACAGGCAGACTCAGTTTTCCTGGAACAGCTGTCATGTGGCTAAAATGCTACCTACAGCTTCAGCGTACATCTTTTTTGATGAAGTGCCAGTTTACTAGGCACTGAAAAGGTTGCTGAATTCCGGTAGAATCTCAGGATAGCCCAGGTTTTTAAATGTGGAGGTTGGGCCATATAACTATCTACTGAATACCCACCAGAGAAGGACAGTGAAACAAAGAAGACGCAGTCAGGAACTAAGGGTCTAAGGCTCCAAAGACAAGTGTCATCCACTTCTTTGCAGTCATACACAAATGATGCATCTCTTGGTTTCCAGATGCCTGATATTACAGGACATTAGTTTATCCTAGCTCCTGCCAAGTGACACAGAGAGTCACCAGCATTTCTCAAACTGGAATTTCAGCTTTCCCTCACTTTAGATAACCTTCTCAATTTCTTCACTAACTTTATAAAGCCCTCTTTCTATATGCTCAAAAAGAGCTGCCCTCTCCTTTTGGAGATTAAAACCATCCAGAGCATCAACAATCAGCAGCAGGTTCTCTGTCTCTGGCAACCACCTCCATAATCTGAGAGAGATGACACAAGCAATTCTTCCTGATGTTTCTAAAGTCACTAGAAGAAGAGTTCTAGCTCCATGGAGTGACACATATCTACAGTCCCAGCATTTGTGAGGTTTATGGTAGGTGGGTCACAAGTTCAAGACCAGCCTAGGCTTCCTAGCCAGATCCTCTTGTCTCAAAAAAAAAAAAAAAAAAAAAAAAAAAAAAAAAAAAAAAAAAAAAAAAAAAAAAAAAAAAAAAAAGTAATTTTGAAGCTTTTTTTGGTTACAAAAACACCATTAGAGATCTCTGGTCTTTGTAATACTAATGTTCTAAAAGCATGTTTTCAAAGCATTTCAAAGCATTTCACTGTTCCCTAATGACCTGAAGAAATAGGGTTTCTATACATGGTAGAACAGAGTCAGATTGGTGTCCTGAGTTTTACTATGTCTTTGACAAGCTGTTTGCATGAAGTGATTCTCCAAAGGAGGATTTTATAGTAAAAAAAATACTATCCAGTCATGTTACAGCCCCTAGAACCAGTTAGAACCAGCTGAAGAACTTCACATCATATTCACATAGAGAGGTTAAACTGGATTATGTTCACATTGTCCTGAATTTCAATCCTAATAGTCTATAGTACCTTTATGTTAAAGAAGAATTTTATAGAGATTCAGGTTGCACATCCTTATTTTGGGAAAACTCTAATTGTTCCAAAGTCTAAAACTTTTGAGATTCAACAGAATTCTATACCATAAAAGATCACATCATGCATGAAAGTACTAAATCTATTATGTAAATAAATTTTCTGTTTACTCTAGTGCTTCATCCTCAGGAAACTGGTCTTGTCTGCACAAGTTACAAAATCCAAAACAAAACGTTCCAGTCCAAAGCACTTTTCTTTCTGAGCATTTAGATAAGGAAAACTCCTCCTGTATTACCTGATGCCTTTTTCTGTTATCCACTTAAATCCCTTCCCAGCCATGTTAATGTGGTGTGATAAAGACTGCTGACCAGGAATGCTTCAAGGGGAAAAATAGTTTGTAACCATTTCTAACCAGATAAGGGCCCAACAGAGAGGGGGCTGCCTGAGACTGTTATTAATTATGACAATAACAATCAAAACTGTACTTCTTTTTCCTCCTTTCCATCCTTACCACTTTTAGCATTGATCTTTATCTGAAATGACAAACATTTTCTATGACAATTTGCTTCCACCCAGAACATCTGGTATCTGGCCAGCAACTGTAAACCGATGCTCCCGCTCTAGTGTCTAACTCGGGAAGGAGCAGGGAGGGGGTTGCGGCAGAGGCACTGTGGCCTCAGAAACAGCCGCTGCTAAGACATTTAAAATGCACACTCCCCTAATAGGAAACAGAGCAGTCTGTGATAGAGAGGAGAGGCCTTGTGTGAATGAGCGAGCAGGGGGGGAGGGAGAAGGGGGAGGGAGGAGGGAAGCCCTAGTACTAAAGGCTCAAGGTCTGGGAGGATGAAACAGGAGTGCAGTTGCCTGATAAGATAGCAACAGAAAGCCATGTGATAAAAGTCTGAACTGAATGTAAGAGTGGAGAGTCACCTGACAAGACAGCAAAGGGTGGCAGGCACTGGACTTGAAGAGAGGGAGGGGTTCGGAAATGATGGAGGGGACTATGTTAAGGAGATGACCGGGACAGTGGGTAAGAGCACCCTTTCTCTGACAGCTGTCTGATGGAGACTAATACCTTCCACTTCTAGGATCCCAGAGGCATTGGACCCACCAAGCTAGGGCCTTATCTTCTCCAAGGTATTTGACCTCACAGGTGGAAAGAAGCCTCAGACAGAATTTCACAGGAAAGACTACTGTTTATATGAGAGTTCCATTATGAAAATCAGGAAAGAATTCCAGCTCCCATCTCCTTCCCACAGGACTATAAGCAAATAATAAAAAACTTAGGGTACATTCATGGAGTCATCCAGAAAGATCTTCTGGAAACCTATCACACTCTGAACTTTGGAAACTCAGGTACCGAGGCCATGAGGGAAACAGTTCACAGGCCCTGAGCTTAAGGAATGATGAGCAGTTTCTAGAAGATTTAAATTCATTTCCCCCTTTGGTTCTTCCTCTCTGTCAGGTTTCCTAGGTATCAAAACCATCCCCACAACTGTCACTTATGTGAAGGGAACTCACCATCTTCAGTAAGCCGTGGGCATCTAACTTAGACAGTCTTTATCACTGCTCAAATTATACTAAAATCAATGTATCTAAAAGAAATGTCATTTAAGACATTCTTAATCTGACAAAAGACATTTCTTTGTTTAGGGCTAGATTCGTGTAAAATAGTAAAAGCAATTATGAAAAATAGCTTTGTAGGCAAGATCTGAGGGCTACCACGTCCAGATTCACTCAAATTCAAAAAGTATTCAAGGCAGAGATTGGGACCCCTGAGCCCTGGGTGCCAGATGGTTGACTCACTGCGAGCTCAGGAACACCATGCCCTAGGGGCTGGGCAGCTGCCATGCACTTCCCTATCCCTGGGAGAGTGCCAGCGGGCCGTCAGCACCCTCACCCAACACTTTTTTACTATGAAGGTGGGTACTGAGAATCTGTTGGTGTCTCAAGAGATTAATCTCATCCCAAGCCTACAGTTATTTTCACACTTCTAGCCTCCTGCCCATTGCCTCTAAAGGTAGAAAGGGCTTAGTTTTGCTTGTTTTGGTTTATTAGGTGGGTTTTCATATGCATATGTGTGTGTTATGATAGATAGATTATAGAAAAATAAAAAATTAATGTAATGATATTAAATACATTCAAACTATTTTGCAACTATCATCACCAAATTTTTTTTCACTTTAAAACCTACACCTATTAATAAGCTATCTTCCTTTCCATACCACAGCACCCAATAACCCCCACTCTGCTTTCTGTAGGTAACTCTGATATGTTCAGTCTCTCTCCCAGAAGTTCATTCATAAACGTTTGTCTATCTCTTACTTTTTATTCATATAGCATCATGTTGTCACACTTGCAAAAACTCCCACTCTCAATGAATTTCAGTAACAGTCCATCTCTAAGTGGAGGCCACAGATAAATCTATTTCTCCATTGGTAGCTATGAAAACTGTTTGTTCCTTAAGCTGTTGTGAATTCTAATATGTACATGGTGTGCAGAGATCTGTTCACAGCCATACTTTTATTATTTATTTTTTTATTACAAATATTTGGTTTTTGAGAAATTACCACAGCAGCTACACCATTTAACATTCCCACCAATAATATAGAAGAATCTCAAATTCTCCATAATTGGCCAAATGCACCTTGATCGCTACTATGTGTTTGTCTCTTATTTATAGCTAACGTACTGGGTATGGTGGGGTGACTTACCACTGTGTTATTTGCATTTCCCTAAAGGCCAGTGATGTTGAGCATCCTTCCTGTGCTTAAGACAGGACTTGGCCTCTTATGCAGACTTCCCTTCACGGAGTCCCTCTGGTACAACTTCCCTGTGTCACCTATCACCAAGGTCCACTGCCTATGAAGTAATCACACTTTATACAGGCTGTTGCATCCGTGTTTGAATGCCATGATAACTAACATACAGACTAAAAAGAAGGAGAGATAGATTCCATGCCTAGGAAAAATGGAGAACAGTTTTAGATTTATTCCTCAAATCTGTTGAAGGGTAAATGTGTTTTCAGAGAAGATTCATTTCATTGATTAACTCATTAGGTAAACTTTTGTTGTGTGTTTACATGTAACAAGCAACTGTTACCTCCCAGTGGGTGTTAGGTAATGATAGCATTATTCTTTGGCCTTTAGGGCAGTGGTTCTCTTTAATACAGTTCCTCATGTTGTAGTGACTCCCAACCAAAATATTATGTTGCTACTTCATAACATAATTTTGCTGTTGTTGTGAATCATAATGTAAATATTTGATATTCAAGATATCTGATGTGTAACTCTCAAGGAGGTGACAATCCATAGGTTGAAAACCACTGCTTTAGGGCCTCATCTCATATGGAGTGGAGTATTTCCATCCATCAAGAAGAGCAACAACAAGACTTTCTTTTGGTTCTTGGCTGGATACCTTATTTTCTTCTTATTTTAATTAGAACATCATAATCCACAGAAACAGTACTGTCTCTGAGCAGTTTAAACAATGATTAGAACATTAAAAGCCTTGATTTGCTAGACATAGGCCTGTGATCCCAGAACAGGGGTATGCAGAGAGAAGCATAAATAGTCTCTGGCTTGCTTGGATTATGTAGGGAAAACTCTGCCTCAAATTTTTTAAATAATATAATTACATTTTTAAAAAGATAATTACTTCTATATACAGACATCCCCAGAGTCCCAAAACAGTACCTGTGTGACTCTGAGGAAGTTCCTTAAACTCTTGACCTCAGTTTTCATATGTGTTTGAAGAGAGTGATGATATAAAGTGTTTAGTGGTGTCCAGACACATCATAAATACAATGCTAGCTGTCATCATTATTATTCTTAAATCAATACAGCATTGTCGTTGTGTTTGCTTGGCTCTTTTTCCCATTAGAAGCTTGGGTTTGGGATTTGGAGTGTGGGTAAGAGAAGGAAGGAGAGATACATTTTCTTCTCCTTACATAGCTCTATGACGTTCTCTGGAGGAAAAAGTAAGGGCTTCTGAGTCCCTTCTGAGTGCCATTGTCTTTTTCATACTATATCGGTTCTCTTCAGAAATATAATAATCATCTGATCTATAGACACCATGTTTATAACTATGATTTCAGAAAAATAAGGGTTTCTTTTTATGCATGTACCTAAAGATTAATATGGTTTGATAATTACAAAATGTTTTCTCCAAAGAATCCCATGCCTCACATTCTACAAGAACACTGTAATAGTCAGAATGCCTAACATCCGAGAACAGGAATCCTATGCTTTCTAACGTTGGAGCCATGCTCTCCCAGGGATGCCTGCATGCAGGCTTAGACCACAGGTTTCTAAGCACAGGTGCTTCATTCAAACTTTTCATCTTTGCAACTTTGCTTTGAGCATCATCACTACAGGAAACACCTTCCCAATGGGCAAGTCCACTGCTACAACTACAGACCAAGAGTTTAGAGCGGAGAGGAAAATGCTTATCAGTTTTGATGCTTGGCTCCCAAACCTTACTCTTGCCTATAAAAACACACAGATCAGAAATGCATTACTTTGGGTTGTGACTCTTGCTTTGCTACCATTCAGAGATCTCCCCACCACCACCAGGCCAAAATGGAAAACAGTTTGGGATCATTACTCTTAGACTCAACTAGTTTTGTTTTGTTTTGTTTCTCTTTTTGTTTTCTGGCAAATTAAGATATCAATGTCATGTCCTATGAAAAGGAATCAACTCTTCTAAGAATGTTATCATTGGGTAGCTACAGTCCATTAGCATCATCACTGAAATCTTAAAGGAGTATTCTCTTGTCTCTCCACTGACTTGAGCTCAGTCAAGGAGAAGAGGGGACACTGCATCCTTGCTTGGGAGGCACCTGCAAGCCTGTGCTCCGGATTTCTCAGGCTGATGGCAGAGCTCTAGATCCTAGAGTGAAAGGTGTGAGGTTCAGTCTTATCCCACCTACCCCAGGGCAACATATGGGGAGGGAAAGGAAGTGAACAGATACGTATGCTTCCATTTAAGCTCTGTGTGCTGCACTGACTTTTATCTTATTTTGCCTTTAAGCTAAACTGCATGGGTCACATTTAGAGCATATGTTGCTATCACTCGCCTCTTTTTAGCTCAAGAAAAGCAAGTGAATATGTGTTTTGTCTTTCTATCTGCCTTGGTTAGAGGGCTCACATGTTTGGAAATCTCACAAAGCAGTAGATTCTCTTTCTGTTATATAACATGGCTAGTAAGAGGCTTTAGCCACTGTTACACTGTCCATCTATAATATTAGTGATCCAGGGGAAAGATATTTGAAATTGGAAGCATGCTATTTTATAAGTGAGAAGTTCTTTTCTGTTTCCTTGATGTAAAAGATGAAAGCATCACCCCCTTGGATGCCCATATGCCTCTCACTCAAAGTCTCCTAATCGGTGTGCTGCGCATTTTGGTTCCTGCTCTTCTGTCCTAATGAGCTTTCATTTTACTGATCTTCCCCTGTAAACTCTGGCCAAGGACTCCAGCCCCAAGAGTGCCAGGGAAAAAGTTTCATTAAGAAAGAAGCCCTCTTTCTTATTTTGACTTTAGATAAGTACCAGGTGGTACATATCAGAAAAGTTAGTAGAGTTCCCTGAGTGTAAGACACGAAATGGGTTTAAATAACACTGTATTGGTTATGAGGCAGGAATGTAGTGATGCTGACATGACTTGAAAGTAGCAGTGCTGAGCACATTAATCTGTGAGAAGCACTTGCCGTGTTAAATGGGCTCTGCAGTTGTGTGCACACTTCTATAGTCCTGTTTATTGATGCCTGAAACAATTTGCAAAATAGAAACAAATCTACAAAGGAGAAATATGTTTGAAATTATTTGTTTATATGACAATTAAAAAAAAACACAGGAATCCAACTGCCACATTTCATGCACTAAATATACCATATGTGGTAGATTCCCCTCAGAAAACCAAACAGCAACCTTTACCATCACACACAGAACACTGAGGAACAATCCTTTGCCTGGCTTCTACCACTATCTAACCAAAGAGAATTCCAAGGCACTCATACCATTGCTCTCTGCTCTACTGATAAGCTGCTGCAGAAACAACTGAATTCTCCTAATGTTGTTTGAGTAAGATTGATACATAGTTGCACAATTTCCTGAAAATAAATCTGTGTCCTTTTAAGGGAAGAAATGCTTAAGTTTACAGGAGACTAAGCACTGCACTTAACTACTTTACAAAGCCTAATCCACTGAGACTTCTTTACACTCCCTCAATTCTTAGGATCATTCCCAGTTGGCATCTGAAGCATGTAGGGCACTGAAAACTTCAGTAACTTGCTCAGTCACACAGCCTGTATGTAAGAAGGGATCTGGCTCCTCCAGTACAGAATCCCTAGATAAAGGACTTCTGTTTCTCTTAGAAGCTTTTGGGTTCCTGATATAATTTGTCATCCAAACACCAGCATTTTCTTTTTAGGCTCAGAAGCTAACTCAGCCTGCTTCCATTCCTGCCAGCTGCCCCAAGGCTCCACGGATGCTCTAAGATCAGTTTCTCTGAACCTGTGCCTCTGAAGAGAAACACTTGTTGCTACATGACTCCGTTCAAAAGGACAAGGAGCCTGGACTCCACTAGCTGCAGTCCTAGACTGGATCACTTCTCCAGATTCGAGGTTAATCAACTGCAAATTCCATTAATTTTATACAGAGTGAAAATAAAGACCAGACCGTTCCACAGGCTCCACATGGGAGACTGGAGTCAGGTGTGGTACTCTGAGCTGCCTGGCAGGTATCTGCTCTTTCCCTACTTCCAAAGCTGTTCCTTTGATATGGTCACAGATAAAAAGATTGTTCCAGAGATGCCTCTGCTCTTGAAGAAGTGGGCAGAGTCTGTCTCCACATACATCACATTTTATTTTTCTAGACAGAAGTATAGATACAAGAGATCCTAAAACCAGGTTTTATGGCCAGCCACTGAGGGGGAATTTCCTAGGTGCTCTGTGGTATGCAGTCTGTTAGGTATAAAATGCAGACATCCAATTCCTTATCCATCCATTCAGAAAGGCTACTGTGACTCCCCTGAGGTGGTCCTCACTTGAGCTTTCGAGGTTCTTTTCATAGTCCCTGATATAGAATGGCTTTAACATAAAATATGTTTTCCAAAGACCACTTGTGTTGTTCAAAGAACAAATGTAAACTTGGGAGGATATATTCAAATACTAGCTCTTAGTTTCTAATTAATCCAAGTTGAGCAAATGAAAGCCTTGGCAGTAGGATAAATGATTCTTAGAGCATTGCTGAGTGCCCTGGCAATGCCCCTCACATTCTGCTTGTCCTCTTATGGGAGGCTGCCCCATCAGGTGAGGGTTCATTCCATTTGACTTTCTAAATGCCATATGGTCATTATCTAAACTTTCACTTTCCCTGAAGCCCTGCCCCTCACTGGTTAGCTGTGGGGCTGCTGTCTTGCCTACCTAATTTCTCCTTCTTTAATTACTTACCTATTCCTACCTCCAGATTAGGGCACAGAGGGACTGTTAGTGTTCTAAAATGGGAGACAAATGCAATGACTCAGTTGCTGGGAAGGTATAAGCTAACTCCATCACAAATGGTCCCTTTCTAGTCACAGTTTGTGGAGGAATGAAAGATGTAATTGTCTGGGAGGGAGGACTGGGATCCATGCTGACTTGGGGGCCAAGGGTCATGGCATGCAAAGTTCCCTTTCTCTTTGGCACAGCTCCCTCTGTATAGCATAGTTTGGCAGCTATCTCCTTGCACTTCGGCTACCTGCCAGTGCAGCTGGTACTGTGTCTGGTGCCGACAACAAAGCGTCACTCGGCTACCAGCAGCTCTACATGGGGCCGCTTTTCTCAGATGACAAAGAAAGATGGGCTATACATTCTACCGTCGGTGCCCATTAAAAGGACTCTTAAATTGCATTGCTACAAGTTATTGTTAATTATGTAGTAGTCACTGGAGCTGGGGGAGCTTTCTGGGGAGCAGAGGGTGACTATATGTTAGGAGAAAAGGGTGGGGGAGGAGGGAGGTGTCCTGGAAAGGGATTGCATGGAACAAGGGACTAATGATGGGGAGAGGGATGGAAAAAACACCTGGTCTGCCATGTAAAGCCAAGAGGCATAAATAGGGTAAGCCCTTGGTTCTGAAGATGGGCTCTGAAGGCTGGTAATGTGACTGATGAAGAAAGAATCAATGTGCAGAAAGAATCTCTAATATATGCAGTTTGGAAATTGTCCTGCCCACCCTCCATTCAAAAGGCAGCTTCGGAGATTTCCAGCATTTTCATGTTTTAAGAATAATTTTAAGCAATTTATCACTTGGCTGTAATGCATTCGCTCTGAGCTGAAGTCAGTAAGTCCTGCAGTGTGGAGATAAGGCCTTTTGGAAGGTTGGGGAAAGAAGACCAGAGGTTGTCCATTGTCAAATTGCTAGAAAATTAAAATTAAGAAGATGTGTTTACCCCATTTGGCCAGCTGGATTAGAACTATATCATTCAATTGGTGTTATTCCTGTGTTTCAAGGGTGGATTCCTTGAGATGATTTTATTACAAGAGTCCAGCTCCTTTCACTGTTTAGAAATGAAATTGTTGCGTCCCTGTGCCCCTAAGGAAATAGAAGCCGCTGGCCTATTTCTGCTGGATTCCTTTGTGCTGTTTGAAATCAGTATTTGTTTTATGATTGTTGTTCATTCTCCACACACCCCTATCTCCCACGTCTCTGAGTGAGTGAGGTTTCCAGCTCTGCTAATTTCCTTACTTATCCTTTTACAAGGGATAAAAAAATAAAATAAAATAAAAGCAATAATTCCAGAGAGGGTTCTTCATGAGCTTTATGAATCTTCTTGGGCTCAGTTTGAGATTTGGGCCATTGAAAGGAGATGACGCTGTTCTCCAAAAACGTCTGTCAGCTTCTTCCTGCTGTACACTGAACTCTAGCTGAGAGAGGATCCCAGTGAGATGTCATTTCACTGCAAAACACAGCAGTGCTACTTTTTGCTCCTCCCAAATCCCACCCCCACCCCTATGTTCCTCCAGGCTGCTGCCCGGTTCTCTGCATACCCCAACCCCTCCTGTCAATCCTCTTCAGATTAAAAGAAAATCTGAAGGGGCTAGGGCTAGGGCACAATGGGAGCAAATACAAGTCTACAGTCTTTAGTTTCTAGCTTTCCTTCTTGGGGCTAATTTTCCGCTTCTTGGTTGTTCTGATCTCAGCTATTTGCAATAGTTATATATAATTTAACATTATACAAAAGTATTGTCATATCAAACATAGTGAAATGGATTCCAAAAACACCATCTGGTATTTGGGAATGCACTGTGAGTTGGGAACGTGAGAAGAGATATTCTTTGCCACTTTGCTTGGGACCCAGCCATTAGCAGTATAATTGCCAAGAAAAGGTGACAGGCTCCCGGCTTAAAACAAGTGGGTTCCTCCCCCCTTTGCCTATTAACTCTTGTGAGTCCTAAACCAAGTTAAAAAGGACTCTGCGGATCAAGCAATTTAGGGAAGGAAGAAAGAGAGGAGGGAGGGGAGTAGGGAGGGTGGGAGGGGAACATGCAGAAATGAATTAAGGGACAGAGGAAGGGAGGTCTGGGGACTGAGGTACTCGTGCTTTCAAATTATCTGGGTTTTCAGTAGATTTGCATGTTGAGCGTTTTAGTCCAAAGCTGGTTTCAAAATCCTCATTAGTTCCCTCTAATCCATCTAAAATTCTGGAGGCCTAGATTGTGAAGGTCATGTGTGATAAAGGCCTATACTGTGAACGTGATCTGTGAGATTCAAACCTATCACAGGGTTAGTGTCTACTTCTCTGTGGGAAGAAGAGAATGCATAACATCAAATTCTCTCCGGAAACTGCTGTTTGGAGGATGGCCACACAAAGGAAACAAAGGAAGGAGGAATCTCCACGTTTATAATTCTGTCCCTGGCTTGTCCAGTTTGAGCTGAGAAGAGTCAGGAGGAAATAAGAAATAAAAATAAATTTTAAAAAACCCAGTGCCAAGGGAAATGTGTCATACTACTGGGCAGAAATCAGGGAGGACTTCTTAGCAGAAGATAAAAATAAAGAAAGGGCGGAGGAGCACAAGCTCTTCTCTCATAGCTCTGCTCAGCCTGGCATTCACAACCAGGGTCCAGGTCTGTTTCAGGCGACAAGAAAGAGTTCACAGTCATTTTTTCCCACTCGGGTGTCAGAAGTTAGGATGTGCGACCCAGACCTGCCATTCCATTACACGGAGTCAAATGATATCCAGTGGGTGGATGAACGCTTGCCAAGGCAGAACAGTGAAAGCTAACTCTCTCTGTCGGGCTCCTGTTTTTAAATATTTATATCTCTGGCAGACTTTTTTAGGGTAGAGGAAACTGAAGGCTCTTTTGCTATCTGTCATTTCACCCAGGCAGGGGAGAGAGTCGCACAACTTGATTTTCCTAGAGTTTGGCTCCGAGAATAGGTGATGGCGTTTCTTTGGGGTGGTGAATTTTGCTTTGTGGAAAAAATGGCCCGGACCAAAGATTTTTACAGGAGCCAGCAGCCACTTTCCATGCTGGCTTGAGGCAGGGCCAAATTCCCATTAGCACTGCTGTTACAGCTCTGGCTTGCTTTGCAGTGGGCTGATACTGGCAGTGCTCATGGCCTGTTAGAAAACCTACCAGGGAAACACTGGTAGCCTGGGGTGCGGGGAAGGATATAGTGCCAGGAATTGGACATCATGCTCACCCCTCTGGCCACCAGCACAAATTCTTTTTGTATTCATCAGTTTGCTTCTGACCACCCTTAGTCCTGATAGCCTTACTTCCTCCCTGGCTTCTCCCTCTTCCATGTCTGTCCCCCACCCACCTCACCATCCTGGGGCCTGAAATACATCAGCCTTGTAGCAGCAAGGCAACATCGGAATATAGACAGCAGTGGTTCGTAGGGTAAATATGAAAGTTGAAAGGCCTGCTTCTTAACAGTGGCTCTGACTCCTGCTACCTGTGGGACCACTGGTAACTTTGTGGCCTCTGCCATAGCGCAGGAGAGGGACTCATTTCTCAAAAGGATATTGTACGGTCTCTGACAGTTTATAAGGGACTATTTGTCACTACATGAGCACTCATTGTGTTTGTTAGCTTTTGTCCTGTATAACAAAATACTTGAAAAAAAAACTCAAAAAAAGAAAGATGGATTTGGGTTCTATTCATCCTGAACCCATAGAAGGGCATAAACATTACAGTATACTGGCAGTATGCATGAAAGAATAGTCTACTCACCCCAAAGTGGTGGGAAGCAGAGAAAGACAGGAAAGGGCCAATGACAAGACATCCTACTAAGCCTCAACTCCTAAGAGCCTCTTGAGCCCAAAACTTGCTCACAAGTTAATCTATTGCTGAACTTTGTACCTTTATTATCCAGTAACTTCTCAGTTCAATCACTATCAGCTGGAAACAGAACCCTTTTGTGGGACATTCTTTTATATCTAAGCTAAAGCAATATGCTATGGTTTTTGCCATCATCAACACTGGCATATGGTTATATCTTTAAACCTTTTCAATAGCAAGCATTGTCTTGAATACTAAAAATGTAGAGAATAGTGAGGCAGAACCTCAATTCTGAGAGGTCTCCATTGGGAGAAACTGATTAAACAACCACAAGACAGCTACACACAACTCAATTCAACTTAAATTCCTTTTCATTTTTATTTATTTATTTGTTTGGTTTTGGTCTAGTGTTTTGAAACAGGGTTTCTCTGAGTAACAGTCCTGGTTGTCCTGGAACTCAATCTGTAGACCAGGCTAGTCTCAAACTCACAGAGATCTGCCTGCCTCTGCCTCCCGAGTGCTGGGATTAAAGGCATGTGCCACCATGAGCAGCTAATTTTTTATTTTCTAAAAATTGTTTTCTTGTCATTTATTAGTAAACCTGTAACTATAATGAACCTGAAATCAACCTTTGGATAAGCCAGGCCTTTAACAAGACCTTTATACACCTTGTCTAGTGTGGTTGTTGGGTCATAGAATAAAAGCCAGGGCATGAGGAGCTAAGATCAGTATGTCTGAGTCAATGAAAAGCAGAGTCCTTACTTTTGTTTCCTTTGGACACGTAGATCTGCTCTTATCCTGAAAAGGATGAGAATGTCAGTTTTTTAGGTCAGAGGTCATGAGGACATAAATGTTTTTCTTTGGCCTAACACTTTTCCATCATTTACTACATACTTTGAAGCTCTAATAGACAAAAAACACAAATTCTTCCTTCAAGGAAAATGAAATCATGCATGAAGTTTAGCTCTCTGAATGAATTAAAAAAAAAAAAGTTTGAGAACCATCAAAAGATAGTTTTCATTTACTAATACAAGTTAGAAGGAAAGCAAATTAGTTACAATCATTTGGACTCACCAAAATTGGATAAATAATGGAATTTTTTTAGTTTGTCAATTGACTGTACATTACTCATGTAATTATTGCTTTTATATATTGTATATGATTATTGTACCTATTGTATATAGTTTTATGTTATTTATAACCTTCTTTTTTATTTTTGACACAAAATGGAATATTCAGTGATATATTTTATTTTTTTTTAACATTGTTCAGTTCTTTAAGCCACTAAAATAAAGGAGAAAAAAAAAGTCTAGCATGTGTTAGGGCCTCAATATCCAAAGGACAAATGAGAAGAAAGCAGGTTTGCAGATAACCATGATGTTCAGGAAAAAAGTAAAGAACATTAAGGAGCAGGCATTTCTAAACTCCATTCCTTCCAGTAAGGATGTAAGGGGAAGAGAAAGTATGACACACAGTTGATGATGAGAGTACAGGAGGAAATCTCATAAGTAGGAAGGGTTGTGGATTTGCTATTATGAATTATTACAATTCTTAAACCCAAGAAAAGTTAGCGTGTCCATGAACTTGGATCTTGGAAGGACTGAGTGAAGAGGGTGGATGTCAAAGACCATGATATCTTACCAAATTTTATGAACAAAATTGTTCAGAAAATAGTCTTCAATAATAACACCATATGATGCTACTTAGTAAGTATTACTGATGTGGAAGCCATGGGATGAGTTGATGTGGAAAAGAATCAATCACTTCAATTTTTCTGCTGGTTCCCAACAAAACACTTATTAAGCAAATATTCTGTACTAGTTTAAGAACTGAAAATACGAAAATGAGCAAGACATCATCTGTTCTGTCAATCTTAAGCAACAAGGAAACAGAGACAAATGTTCCAAAGAATCACAGTATTTATTTGGAAAAGGCAAAGCTCTGAGGTTGCAGAGATTGGAAGCCATAGGTAAATCGGCACTTAAAATACAAGTTTTTAAAGGCAAAACAAGGGAAACTCTAGCAGACATTGTGAAATAGTTGCCTTTGGCAACTGATTAACCAAAGTCTGGTGTTGAATACAAAGTTCCTCAGTAGATGTCCCTATCAAAGCGGTTATATAAGGTTGTGGACACTCTGGAAGATTGTGGTTCTGGAAGAATCTTTTGTGATCATTACTATAAGGCACACATACATAACAGCATGTCCCTCACCCACTTTATTTACGTCTTTTATTTAAGGCTGACAGAAGTGATTCTCTTTCAAATTTTTTTTTCACTATTCCTTCGAGAAGTACATAGTCCAGGAGCATATGCAACCATGTGAAATACTAATTCAAAACACATCAAAATAGTGTAGCAGGGTGCTACTACCAGTCCCTGGATCCCAGACAGGAAGTGCACAATAGAGCATAGAGAGAAAGCAGAAAACTTAAAGTTCAAGTTTAAGACTAGAAGGACACTCGTCCTTGAATGATGCTTTGTGCTGCCAAGTTCTGAACAATGTCACTTGTCATTTTTCTACTATTTGTCACAGCCACCACTCTGAGGTAAAGTTGGCCAAAGAGAAGCATGGACTTTATTTGTTAGAATTGGAAGAACACTTTAAGTAGTAGCATCTTGTCCTCTTGTGTTTAACTATTATGGAATGAATGTACATATGGCCGTTTTACTGGTTAAAAATAAATGTTAGTTGATCTCTTAGAACTAATACTTTTTCAGCCTAATACAAATTCTGATTGCACTGGTAAAGAGTGAAGGGGTAGTCTCTGAGGAGTTTTTATTTGATTTTTGTTAACAGCCAGAGTTGCAATCTCATGATATTCTTCATTTGCTACACACCAGAACTTTGAGAGTAAGAGAGTAAGATATTTCTATTTCATAGGTAAACACATTTCTTATGCTGTCTCTCTATGCTTTTTGGTGATAGACAGACAGACAATAATGATCTGACACACAAGTAGCTAAAAACTTAGACAAAGTTGTTTATAATAAGGATTCATGGTTATCAGCCTCTCATAAGTTTACAAGTGTCTTAACTGGACTACTGCAGCATGACAGGCTAGGCAAGCAACCAATGGGATCGATATTTGCTTGATTACTTATATGGGGGCGTATGGATCACTTGTACAATTTCACCTTCAAAGTGTGAGTTCTACAAACACCATATTTTAGAGCAGCAATCTTCCTAGCTAATGGCCTATTAAAAGAAATGTAAAGCGTAAGTACAGATATAAGTTGCCACTTTTTATCATTTGAAAAGGTGTGTAGATTGTGGGATTATTGGCCCTTTGTAGCTTGTCAGTCTTTTCATATACTAAAAATCTGACAAAAATTATTTTTAATAAAATTTGAGTCCCACACAAGCTCTGATTGCTGTGCCATCTGTGGTAAACCCAAAAAGAAAAGAAGAGAAGACTTTTAAGTCTAAAGATAAAGACAGGACACATGTCTGTACATACAACTTCTTCAGAATTCTCTGAATGTAGCATTTTCCATTGCTAAATAGCTAAATATAGCAAACATGGGTCAAATAGGCTTACTAAACAGTACAGAATACTATATTAGATCTCTGCCAAGCTTTGCCTACAAAGCCCATCTCATAGAGAGCAATATCTTAAAATAGAAGACAGAGAAGTTGCTCTAGTACCAGTCAGATGACTATGTCAAAATTAAATGAGCCAGCAGGAAACCTGGGGCAACTGACAACAGAGAATGAGACTGATTCAAAGACTAGACATCTGTGTCCAATGGTGTTGATAAGAGCAACAAGATAAGAAAACACATTCCTTCTACGTGGCTTCTGGAAGTTTCTAATCCACAATGCCATGGAGCAAAAACTGGTGCTGATATGTAACTAATTCCACTGTATTGATATAGCTCTGACTGGTTTCTCCAAGAACCTCATGACCAACATGAAGAGAGCAGCTGGGGCAGCTATCAGAGTCACTTGTCCCCATGCCAGGCTTTATAGCAAGAAAGTAAATACATCTCCTTTCTAGTTAAATAAAACAATAAAAATTGTCCCTAAGATCTACAGCCTTTTATCATTGAGAAGTTCAACTATAGACTTATCTTCAGTCAAAGCTGATTCAGAACTTATACTGGTTTAGGTTCTCCATGTTGCTGAGTAACTTCATTAGTCCTAAGAAACATCCCAGCTTTCCCAGCTTATTCATCCAAAAACCGTTCCATTTGGATTTGCCCAGATGCTACGATCTATTCTTAAAACAAAACTGTGGCCAGAAGATGGAAGATACTGCTTGATGGAACTCAGCCATTTATTCTGCAGCTAGAGTGGAACATGGTAGCCATAAGGCACCAAGTTAGCTTGGGGTCATCAAAACTGGTGACAGGTGAGAATAAGATTGCAAATGCAGCCACAAACATCCACTGGCTTGTAGACCATTGTTCTTCCTATAAAAGAAGACCTTCAGATGCAATTTGGGAAAGATGCTGGATACTACCAGGATGTGCTGTGGCATATACAAGGAAAAAGAAGAGTTGTTGAAGCTTTTGCAGTGTACCGGGCCATATCTAAAAATGTGCATGTCAGTTTCTTTTCTTTAAATCACTTTGGAAATGGAGTTCTCTTCACCTTCAGTTTGGGGCTGTTGCCTCACCAAAGAGTTGAACGATGGACTTTTTAAATGGGAGAGCACAAAATAAATCAACAAGGTGCTATCTTGGGGCCAAAAAGGAAGAGAGAGGAAACCACAGTTTTGCCATTTGGACCCAAAGTTTTGGGTAGAAGGAGAAAATGGTCCAGAAAGACAAAGGGAAATGTTCTAAGGAAGGCTCTGGCTCCCATCATAAACAGCTTATTAACTCCCCACTGGTCCCCAAGAAGAAATCTGCCACAGAGCCAAATTTCACAGTTCAGTCAGGCGAAGGAAGACTATATCTCAGTGCATCAGAGGGACACAGTTCCTAAGCTGTGAATCTCCCCAGTGGCATGCATTTAGCAGGAACAGTATTTAGCAACAGTACTAGGAGTTAAGAGACCTCCTAAAACCTCAACATATTGGTGAGACCTGTGAATTTTATAACGGGAAAGCTGGGGCTCCTTCAGCTAGAACACAAAGGGTGGACACAGTCCCTTGACTGGATTACTCCATCTCCACATCAAAGCATGAGGCACAGATTTGAACAGCTAAATTAGCAGGTGTTGGAGGAAACTAGATTGATTGTGGTAAGACCCAGAAAGTTCCTTCTTTTTCAGACTTCAACTCTGCTCAAAGGAGACCTGGAAATGCCTCCTGGCTCCCTGTGGAAAGTCAGTCTGGACACTTGGCCACAGAAATTTGGTCCCAGTGTCCTCATCCAGCCTGTGAGGTCCAGAACCTGGGCAGATGTCTCTCACCATATGCTGGGGGTGATTTAACAAGGCCAAATGGGCAGCCTGGCCAGAGGCGCTCTGGGGCGCTGGGTTCTGCCTAGCAAAGTGCACTGCTGCCGCCTGCCTGGCTGGCCCAGCCTGGCCACTCCTTCCTGGAGAAGAGACAGCAGCCGCGATTGCAGATGCCAAGCAGCGGAAGATATTTTTAAAGCTGCAGCATCTGGTTCCTTGGCAGCCTTCACCCGCTGGTGGGCTGGGTGTTTTGGAGTCGCCTCTGGGCACTTCACATGGCTTGGCATCTGATTATTTTCTAGGCCGCCTTTGAGAGCTGAGTTGTGGCTGTGGGGCGGGAGATCCTTGACACCCACTGTTGGTTGTGACCTGGGTCTCCCCTCTCGATGACATCAGTATGTTTCTGCATCTTTTGTGGTTTTTTTTTTTAACTTCCCTTAAAAAAAGTGATAAAAGAAAGATCATTTCCCCTCTGTCAGAGTGGTTTTGAATAGACGGAGCCAGCAGCTCGCAGATGTCCACCGGTGCCCACCCTGACTGTACTCTCTGACTGACTTAGAACAGGCTTCTTGGCAATAAAACTTCCCTCCGGCTTCACTATTCCTCTAATGTCTCCTGAGGGGAGGGGGCTACTTTTTCTTTCCTTCTTCCGATTTTCCTTTTATCCTGTTTTTGCAAGAGATTCTGAGGCTTCCTGCTTACATCCAAACACACACACACACACACACACACACACACACACACACACACACACACACACGAAAAAGAGTGACACTGAATTCCCTGGCAAGTTGTATTAAAATTTGTCTCTTTCTTAGAATGGTATGTTTTGGGGAATGCCAGCTCCCTAGCCTGGGAACTCAGGCTTGAGGATTTGGCCCTGTGTCAGAACACCAGTTTGAAGACAACTTCCAGTGACTAGCTCAGACCTGGTGACAAGAAAATTATCTCTGTCAAGCCATGGGCTCCTGTATCACTAGGCTGGGAAGGCAACAGCCTGCCTCCCATCCATGGCTTGGCAAGAGCACAGAATGTGATCTTTGCTCCAGCCAACATGCTTCACAGTAGCTACCAGAGAATGCCAGTGGCCAGGGTGATGCCTGGGGCCCAGCTGGGCTGGCCAGAGCACAGTGTTTTTAGGAAACTGGCATCACTAGGCAGGGTTGTCTCCTTGCCTCACTAAGCTACACAGTTACAAACCAGCTCATCATTACTCAGTCCAGCCATGGGTCTAGAGTAGTCATGGACAGTTAGGGGTGGGGAGGGATGTATTTTTTCCCACAAAGTTCAATGCAGAGCCAGGGGTATACTCACCAAATGAGCTAGCAGGAAAGCATAGACAGTTAATTTTAGGCAGATCCAAAGTATATGTCTTACCCTTGCTGGTTCCCATTGCAGCCCTGAGAAGCAGAGAGTTCTGTCTTTTCTTCTGAGGGCACTGAGAGAGGTAAAGACAATTAGCAAAGATACACAGCCAGTATTGTAGAAGAAGATTGTGGACCCAAATGTTCTTCCTCCAGAAATGAATGGATCATAAAATAGATGAAAACTAAGTTTTATTTAACTCAATAAGGATGGCCAAATAAACTGTCTTTTCTTAGTTTGTATCAGCCATATTTGGAATTACAACAATATGAAGAGGAGTTAAGGTGGGTTATAAAAACATTCAAAATATGTAGCCTTTCATATCAATTTCACTGTGTCTAGGAGAATCAACCTTCCATCTAACCTCAAACTGGCTAGCTGGAAAGAGCAGAAGGCCCACTTAGGACTAGGCACTGCAGCATATTGAGCAGCTATAGGAAATCCCACTAAAATGGAGGCTCTTTGAATATTTGAATTAATTCACTGTGCCTGTTGAAGACCTTCTCTATGCTGGGAATTATTCTGATTGCTAAAGAGCAATGGGGTTGAAGATAAAGAAAAGCCAAAAGCCAGGTTGGGGGGGGGGGCGGCTCAGTTTTAAATGCGGTTGCCCTTGTCAGGTAAGTTGACTATGTAATGTTGGCTCTTGCTTAGGAGACTGAGAGAGACAAGTGGCATGTGAATCTCCAGGGTAGAGAGACAACAAGTGGTAAGGTATGCTAAAGCATCGCTGAGTACTTAAGAAGCTTCAGAGAGCATGGAAAACAGCCAGTGAGGGAAAATAGGGAGACCAGGGAGATTTGTGAGCCTAGAGAAAGTTGAAAGTGGCCTTTCCATGGAGCCCTAGAGGATCCTTGATATATCACCATCTCTGAGAAGGTTCCAGGGTCTCTCACATTCTGTCCTTAGGAATACCCCAGTCCCTTCAGTGCGTCCCTTCAGTGCTTAAGGTTATATTGTATACATACATGTAAGTGTGCCACAACCAAACAAAACCCCAAAATGGGCACAATCAGCCATGTGGTTCATCTGGGTCCCAGCCTTCTTATCCACACAGTAACAGTGGTAACTCTTACCCATAGATGTTGTAATGGATGACCCTAAAGCCTGTGGGGATTTGAACATAGAACAAAGCTGACTGGAAGGAAGAGGGCCTGTGGTGTCCTCTTGTCAAAAATGAAGATGGAATCTAAGTCATACCCTCAGCAAACATGCTATGAGTATCCTCTCTGTGATTTGCTACAGTGACAATCACATGCTACAGAAACTGAGTCCTTATTGGATAGAGTATGAAGAAAAGATATCCAAGGGACTCCAGGAAGGGTTTAAGAATTCCTACTCTCTCTGCAAGTCTCTGGATGAATCTTAGTCAATGACTAAACAGAGAGACTCATATCAAGTCATACTCTTGCCTTCTGTGTTGGCTGCTGCAGGCAGGTAGCCTGCTTTTGTACATTGGCATGCCTTACTCTTATGTACATCTCTCTTCATCCATCTCCTCCATGTGCTGGGCTTACTTATCCTAGTTTATGACCTTCATGGCTAGGGGTCAAAGGCAGAAAGTGGGCTGAGAATGTGTCTAGGGAAGTCCTTCTTCCATAGGCATTTCCATTAAACAGCTGTGAAGTCTCTGAGGTAGATGTCTTAGAAGGAATTGAAAGTCACTATGGTTGTTTTATCTTCTGTTTGGTTGTAGGGGTTTTTTTGTTTGTTTGTTTTTTGTTTTTTTGGTTGGTTTTTGTTGTGTGCATTTGTTAGAATGTCAGATGGTCCCAGGACTACTTCTGATTCCCCTCAGCAAGATCCACTGATGCCCATTATGGCTGAGGACCTTCTCTTTGGTACAACCTTCAAAGTAAAGAACTCTGAGGGAGACATAGTAATCTCAATTAAAGTAAATAAGATAACATAATGAAGAATTATCTACAGAGGAAAAGGTAGGGTCTGGTGAGACCAAGAAGAGAAGTGGAGTGATCCGAAATGAACAGAAAAGAGGATTATTATTGCCTGAGTCTCAAGGGCCAGGAAAAGAAAGTTCATAGGACATGCTTCTAAACAGAAATGTAGACAGAGAGACAGAGACAGAGAGAGGGAGAGAGAGAGAGAGAGTTCACCATTCTGCCAAGTCACAATCAAGTGGGTGGTAGGCAACAGGGCCTTTCTCCTCACATCTTATGGTCCCCCTTATGGCCTCCCTTTGACCAAATTATATATCATGGGGAAAAGAAAGCACTGTCCAGAGGTATATGGATCAGCCTACTAGAAAATAATGGAGTAAAAATGGGTGAAGAGTAGTTGTAGAGGAGTGATATAGTCCTAAAGACCCTGGCAGATATTCCCTTTTAAATCGTTAATTGAAATTAATTTATTTTGATGTGTATTTCATTTTATTGTAGATGTTTCATCTGTGTGTTTGTCTGTGAACCACACATGTGCAGTACCTGAGGGGGCCAGAAGAGGCTGTCAAAGCCCCTGGAACTGCACTTGGAAGTGGTTACACCAGTGATTCTCAACCTTCCTAATACAGTGTCTCAGGTTGTGATGACTCAAAACCATAAGATTATTTTGTTGCTACCTCATAACTGTAATTTTACTACTCTTATGAACTGTGATGTAAATATCTGAAATGAAGTGTATCTGATACCCAACCTCCGAAGAGGTCTGAACCCTCAGGTTTAGAACCACTGGGTTACATACACCATGTGAGTTGTGGCAATAAAAATCCCCAACCTCTGGAAGATCAGCCAGTGCTTTTCACCACTGAGACATTTTACAGTTTCACCACCACCACCCCACACACATACACATCAGATATATTTAAGAAGCACCCCTCCCCAGCTTCATGGAGTGGTCCCACTTCCCTCCTCAGCTGCTTCATCTGCATTTTCTCTCTGAGTGTTCAGGATTCTCTTCATTGCTGTAACCAAATCTTCCCTCCCCCCACCTAGAATGTTCTTAGTTAAGTGAAGTGAAGAGACGTCATAACCAGGGCAACCTTTATAAAGAAAAACATTTAATTAATGTGGTGGCTTACAGTTTCAAAGATTCAGTCCATTATTATCATGGTGGAACATGGCAGTGTGCAAGCAGACATGGTGCTGGAGAGAAGCCTACATTTTGCAGGCAGCACAAAGTAGTCCAAGTGTTATTACACGGAGTGAAGTTTGAGCCAAAGAGATCCCACAATGACACACTTTCTCCAACAAGGCCACACCACCTGTGAGCGCCACTCTCTTTGGGGGCCATGTCTTTCAATCTACCACCATCACTCTTCACCTAGAGAAAAATGTAAAATATTTTTGTATTTTATAACTCATGTTTTGCATTGTTACTTAGGGAGCCGGCTTTTTAAAAACAGCTGTACTTATTTTGCATAGTTGAAAACACTGAATACTTTGTATTCTAATAAATTCTGCTTTCTCCTCTGAACACAAGTTCTTTGAGGGCAGGGGCTTTGCCTTTTTCACCTACTCAGGCCTCTTGGACCTTATACATAGCGGGAGCACAGGAAGAACTCACGAGACACCAACTACCCCTGTTTGGGCCTCAGTTTCCTCCACCAGAAAACAAGAGACTTAATGCCAGTGATGTGAAAGGCCTCTTTGAGCTCTCAAATTCCTAAAATGTAAATGCTAATCCCTCAGGTGAGAGACCCTCTTGACTTCTCTGTCAAGAAACTTATTCCAAGTTTATACATTAACCAGAGAATACAGTAGGGAAAGAAGGTTACAAAATCTCAGATTACTACAAGGCAAGGGGGTGGGGTGGGGTATTACAGGGGACGGGGGACGGATACAGTTTCTCAAGGAAATGAGCAATCTCTTCTTTGATGGAATATGTGAAAGCTAAACTGGAAGGAATAATTCGATTAAATGATGATGTAAACTGGAAAGGAAGCATTTACTTCCTGAACTGCACAGAATGCCTTACAGGTGTCAGGGGACCCACCACCTCAGTAATTAGAACATTTTAACTGTCTCCACTTAACTATGTGCAAGTGATTAAAAAATGGGCGCTGCACTGGGACTCTAGGCACCAGAATATTCTGGTGAATTGAGCTTTGTTCTCTGTTACTTGAGGGGAAATGAAGAAGCAGAAGCTATAGTAATGGCTTCTTTTTTGCCACACATGACCCAGGAATCTGGAGCACCTTTGTGACCCCACAGGAGATATACATATTTATATATATAATACATACATATACACACACACACACACACACACACACACACACACACACACACACACACACTGGTAGTATGACTCAAGCCTGAAGCCAGAATATAAAGCTCTGCTTTGAGGTATAACAAAATGTTTGCAATATCTGGCCCCATGAATTAGGCATCATCCTCAGAAAGGCAAAACAGAAAACATTTTTCAAAGAATATACCACGATAGTTCTCATATCAGAGAAGATGTCTGATATTACAACAGAGGTATCATGAGATAAGAAGAAAAAATGATAGCACTAATAAAATTCCCCTTTGGACATCAAACTCCATTCTACCTAGCCATGACCACTTACAGTATAGACTGCCTTCACCAAGTGCCTTTTGCCTCTTAGAGTGCTTGTTTACTTCAGGAACTTTCAGTATAAAAATATATGTATCCCAGGCAAGCTTGAGCAGTGTGTCAGTGGGTTCTCTATAACATGAGAGTACTAACAAAGCTATAACAGGCAGGTTGCTCTTACCATATCCCAAAGCAAATCTTTTTTTTTTTTTTAAACTTTATTTATTTATTTATTTATTTATTTATTTATTTATTTATTTATTTGCCTTGGTGTTTGCCTGGAAATGGAACTACAGACAGTCGTGAGCTGCCATGTGGTTGCTGGGAATTGAACCCTGGTCCTCTGGAAGAGCAGAGGGTGCTCTTAACCGCTGAGCCATCTCTCCAGCCCCCCGCAAATCTTATACTTTATCCATGTGACTAGTTCAGATACACAACAATTTGATCCCACCACAATAGTTCTGCTCCTTGAGCCTTGTAGGCTAGTCAAGGAAAGAAAACATCAGACTTCCAATGGATAGTTCCATGAAAGAAAAGGTATAGCCCTGTGAAGGCAATTAGAAGTACGCATTGTGTTTATGACAGGTTTCAAAGAATGCTATCTTATAGAGGTAGGTAAAATGAAAAGGATAAGTTGAAGTTATCCAGGTAAAGTATTGGTCAAAGATTACTTGCATTGTGGGAAGAGCATGCATAAGGTCGAGGAGTAGAAAGGGATTTGAAATAAAAACAAACACCAGGATGCCTGGAGTCTTATTACGATAGGAAAGAGAGCTATATGATGAGGGTAAAGAGTGGGGTCTCAAGCTAGCTTTTGTCAATCTATTCCTATACAATCCCTATACTACTTATTCCTACACTATTCCTATAGAAATCTCTGCTCACACTCCTGTCATTGAATATAGTCTTTGCCCATGATCCTATATTGTTGTCTTGCAAATCAGCCTGGAACAGCATATGATACTGGGCATCTTACATTTGCTGCTTTGTCCATATCAGTTATACAGCTTCATTGTTTCATGCCTTGGTTTCCCTCCGCCAAAATAAGATTGATTTGGACAAAATTATCCCTGAGATGTCATCCAACACAAAATCCTTAGATGCTAGGTTTTGATTTCTTGCCAACTTCCTTGGGTGACATTAACATTGGGACTGTCACTAACAAAGAGAAGGGCTGAGCATCTGCTCTGTTCACTCCTGCCCCCCTGCTGTCCCTGGATACTCTCATGGGGGAGAGCTTAGGGAAGAAGAAACGCCAAGGCCACACAAAGGGTTGCTGTCAACAAGAGAAACAGCTGGCCAGGATAGGCTCCTGGGTCCTGCCAGCCTGGGGCAGGGGAGAGAAGCTTTCTGCTCCCCAGAACTGGAAGCAGCAATGTGATCCCCAAGGGGTGGGGCCTCTCTGAGGACACGTGGAACAAAGAGCCTTTAGAATTTTCTCTTGAGCCTGCTCTGTTCTGTAATCAGTTGAGTTCTTGGTCAACAGTTCTTAGATTAGTCAGACCTTTAGTGATTTTGGCTGGGTCGGCACAGGAGAAGTCAGGTGGAAAGTTAAGGTAATTACTCAGGTGAATCGGGGCTTACAAAAGCAGAAAATCTCCTGAATGTGGGGCCTGTCTACAGGGCATGGCTTTTTATAAGCACCAGTCTGACTGGATCTCTTCTTGGCCCTCCATGTCACCAGGCTGTGTGGACACGTTATCCCATGGCACTCTGAGCTACAGGCAACATCTGAAGCAGATGAATGTCAAGCCAGCCAACAAGGTTTTATTGAGTCATTATGAGCTAGGCAGCAATTTGCTTTTCTGAGAAGCTGGAGCTTTTAACCTCGTTAGGCAAATAAGACCAAATATTCAAACTCTAGTGAACTGTAAAAGTTACTGTGCCCTAGATGTAGATAACTCTGAGTATTATGGAGTTTAAAGGAAGTACTTCTGCCATGGAGTAGGTAGGCAAGATAGCTTGCAGGATGAGAAGCTTAAAAGAAAATAGAAGAAACTGTGATCCAGAAAGACTAAAACAAATAGGTAAGAAAACATGGGCAAGTTAGAGAAAAGGCAAAGAACCTCTACTCAGACAGGGTTAGAAATTTAGAGCTGGAGAGATAGACATCACACTTGCCCCTCAACTCCCGATGTGATGTCCTGAGTTCAAATACCCCAAACTCATAAAATCTGGTGCTATAGCGTGCCTGCATCTGTAATCTCAGTGCTTCTACAGAGAGAGGAGAAAACAGAAGACTCCCCAGGAGCTCAGGGGTGGGGGGCAGCCAGCGCATAAAGCTGGAAACAGCAGAGACCCTGTCTTAGAGGAGATTGTGGGGACTGATGCTTGAGGTAGGCCCCATGTGTCCTCAAAGTCAGACACATGAGTTTTCACACACATACACACATGCATGTCATACACACAAGAAAAAAGAAAGAAGGGAAGGAAGGAGAAAGGGAGGGAGGAAGAGAGGGAATGAGGGGGAGGGGAGGGAGAAAAAAAAGAAGGAAAAACGGAAGAAAGGAAGGGAGCCGAAAGTTTGAAAACTCAAAACTGTGTCCATGACAGTGACCAGTGTGGAGTCTCAGTGACACTGGGGCTTTGGCTCCAGTGCTTTGGGATGACCATGTCTCTGAGGAAAATATATGAATGCACAACCCTGGAAGGGGCGATTCATTTAAAAATAGTTGTTTCAGATATCATCAAGTTATTAGAGTGAGTTCTGATCCAATCCGACTGGTGTCTCTATTAGGCGATGTCAAGGATGGAGACATGTCGAGAGAAAGCACATTATGGCAACAGTGAGATACATTAGAGTGATAAGTGCATAGGCCAACAGCACAGAGGACTTCCAGGAGTCACGGAAATATGTTAAGGAAGGAGTCCCCCTATGAGACTCAGAAGAAGCATAGCTTTGCTGAGGCCTTGACTGTGGATTTGCAGTCTCCAGAAATGTAAGGTAGTGAATGCCTGTTGTTTGCAGGCCCCCAGTTTAGACCTAGGAAACCAGCTCATGCAGGTATTCCCTCCACATTAATAACAATAACACTGGTTCTGATAAAAAAAAAAAAATAACTAAGGAGAAGATGGCCCCACACTCCCAGAACAGGTCACAGAAATTGTATATTTATACAGTAGGAGAAGGCGCAAAGGAGAAAGCATTGAGAGATCAGACAGACAGCATGTTTCACGGGTGGAAGTATTAGGTAGCTCTAGCATTAGAAGAACCAGTGTTTGTGGGATCTCATTCTGTTCCTTACTGGCTGTGCAAACTGAGATGAGTTAGCTCCTTATTTGGCCTCCATCTCTTGGGTGATAAACTTGAGGTAACAATTTGCCTCCTAGAGGTAAGGAAAATGAGATGCTGCCACACTTATCTCAAAACGAAAACTACCTTTCCTGTTTGCCAACTGAAACATAGAATTGTAGTTGGTACTGTGTCTGGCCCCTACCCCCTAGACCCAAGCTTTAATGTAGGGCCTCTAAAATCCACATACCTCTTCCCATAGATGTTCACCACCAGTGTGCTGCACAGGTTTCAAATGAAGTTCCCATTCTCCATACCACTCCTTTGTCCAGTCTCCCACTCCAATACACACAGAACTGCCTTTACCACCATGAAACACCTAAAATCAATGTGTCCTTTTCAATATCCTCTGCCTTTTACACCTAGTGGCTCCCACCAACAGCCAAAGGAGGAGTGAAAGGGAGCGAGAGCATTGTTTTAAGGACTCGCTCTTGGCACATCCTTCAAAGGCACTTTGCCTTTGCATTTGCTTAACTCGCAGCCCACCTTGGTATCCACAGCAGCACCTGACATACCATAGGTGCTCAATAAAAGCTCTTCTACACCACTAATGCCTGCAGTTCTTTCCCTGGGCCAGAACGAGAGGGGAGCCAACCAAAGGAAAGGCTTTTTGTCTCCAGAAGACCATTCTGCAATTCAATTAGCAAACAGAAAATGTAGCTCTACTTTAGAAATAGGCTGGAGAGCCCGGAATTGGCTCGTGAAACTTTCCAACCCCACTTTGAATCATTTCCACTCCCAGCACTACCTACTCTTGCAAAGTTTCCCGTCTTGATTCGAACAGCCTCGCCACAGGACAGGCCATTAGGCCGTTGGGCCTTATTAGTGCCAGCTACAGCACGCTGGAGTGTAACTGGATCCTGAGCCCTGTGCTAAATGCTCCATCTGGACCTGTTCTCTGATGCTGATGAGGCTGCGCCCTCCTCTCCTCAAAGGGCTTCCAAAGACGGGCTCAGGTTTCCCAAGCCCGGTCAGAGAGAGAAGACAGAATCCTGCCAGAGGCCACCCACTCTTGCAGGCATAACCAAGTCGATATCGGCAGGGACCTACTTGTTCTGTCCCATTCCTGTTATGGCCTTCTGGGAGTACATTTATTAACTTTCTGTTTTATGCTAAATTCACTCAACGCATTTTTATTGAACTGCTTATATAAGACATTCATTGATCTGCTGGGGTGCAGCAAATCTAGAGAAACCTTCTGCTGAGTGGAGCCTGGACCAGCTGGGGATGGGGGTAGGGTCAGAGAAGAAATGTAATCTCGCAGAAGCAAATTACAGAATGTGTATTCATTTGCTAGGGCTGCCGGAACAAAGTGCTATAAACCAGACACAAGCTGGCACAGACAACGGAAGTGATTGTCTCAGCCCGGCGTGGTGGTGCACACCTGGAATCTCAACACTTGGCAAGCTGAGGCAGGGGCATTACAAGCTCTAGGCCAACCTGGGCAGTATAGAGAGATTCTGTTTCAGAGAAAGAAGGGGATGGACTTTCAGTTATGTATCACCACGCCCAGCACAAACTTTTATCTTTACCTCTGTAAAGATAGTCTCCAAATGAAGCCATGTTCTGAGATAGAGGTGTTAGGATTTCAAAGATTAAATTTTAAGGACTATGACCCAGTCTATAATAAGCTAGAAGGTAGTAAGTATTATGAGAGCTAGAAATGTCAGAGCATGTGGCATGCCTGTTAAGTTGAGTGTCAGGAAAGAGGGTTCTAGACAGAAGGAAAAGCCATGGCCAAAGCCCTGAGGCCAGGAACGTTCTCAAAAAGCAGGGGTACTAATCTGGCTAGAACATAGGATGTAAGGGAGGCAACAGACAGCACAAGCCAATGAGATAAGATAGCTGGTACGGAAGCAGAGCCTGGGCATAGGGTACCATATGACCAGAAGCAACTAGACTGCTGTGAAAGGAGCACCATCTGGTTTGGCAGCATGGTAAAGGATTGTTCTCCATCAAATTTCAGATCAGGATAAGGAAATTGGTCTTACATGCCTCACATGTGATTTCTGATACAGCACCATACCCTTGGCCTGAGAATTTTGAGGATAGACTCAGGCCTTCTAGACAGGGTTTTTTGGGATGCATCTTCTTGCTCCATGAACTTCTGGAGTGTGGGTATCTCTGACCTTTCTGAACACTCAAGAGATGTCTGCCATGGACCAAAGTGCTTTAAAATTTCCCATCGTGGGCTCTGGCTGACTCTCATTTCCCTGTCATACTGCAAGTACAGGAAGAAGCCTGAGGCTGTGAGCCAGCACAGGCTCATGAACATGCCGAAATCTGCCTCCCAAGGAATCCAGAGCCTATAAAAGCTTCCAGCTGAATAGAGATGAAGGATGATGGTCATGGACCTGACCAGGAAATGCCATTGGGCCAGTATTTGTCTCTGAGAGCCATCAACTCCCCTATATGGGAGTCTGAGAATTGGCTCCTTTCTCTCTCCAGTGCTTAGGGGCATGGGTTCCCAAATGTATGCTTCTCTTAAGAGCTATTTACATGAACCAGGGTCACCACTGGTGGACAGTTTATAAATACTCCTCAGAAAGACCTCAGGAGATGCCACTGTTCCCATTTTACAGGCAGGAAAACCAAGTCACTCAGGTAGTTTGGGGTAGGAGATCACATAGATAAGCCAATGCAGGGAGCTGGGACTGAAACCCATGTTCATATAACATCAAAGTTTTTTTTCCATTCCAAACATTTTTTTCTGCAATCCATAACTCAATTTGGATAGCAAGAATTTGATATTGCCATTTAATATGAATGCAAAAATTCCTTTTATACACCCCCTACCTGGGCTAATTAAGTCTTGTTCTATTTTAGAGCCCCAGTTTTAAATTGTAAAATTGGGTCTTCTGTTAGTATTTTGTGCGTGGAAGGATGGAACACACTGACACGCTGCCAGGAGGCCATGTTTGGTTTATTGGGGTCTGGATATCCAGGAAACGGTGAGGGAGAGGAGGAAGGAAAGAGATAGAAAGAAGGTGGGGGGTAAGAGGAGCAGAGAAAGTGAATGTCTGCCAAGTCGTTGGGGTTCTTTAAAGGGTAACCATGTAGACACATCCCAGGCGTGGTATGGTGTGCCGGGTCAGAGTGCTCTCTGCGGGCACACAGCCATGCCCAGGAAGCAAGCTAGGGCGATATCTACACACTAATATCCTCCTCTTCAGTGTAGGGTACTGGACTGCCCAAGCCAGGGCCTTGCTGATGGCTCCTTAATCCCAACAAAACCTGGCTGTGTTATCTCTGTATTTCGCAACTGCAGTAAATGAGCTTTGGAATCAAATGGGCCCAGCTTTGTAACATTAGACACATTATTTACTTCCCTTGATTCTCACTTCCTCCTGAATATAGTAAATATTAAAATCTTGATTCCCTATAGTTTTCAACAAGATCAAAGAAAATAATACATGGTTAACATGAGTGCTTATTAATCAGTGCCTTCCCCTGTCCTCTGATGAGCCTCAAAACTTTTCCCTCCTAGAATAATTGCTCACATTGTCTTTGGAGAAGCAACAGACAGACATCTTACCCATTTCTATAGCCCCACAGTGGGTGACTCAAGGGAAATACTCTATAAATGCTGTGGAATGCGGTTAATTCATAAGGTTCTGAAAGAAGGAAGAAAAGATAAGGAGCTAGGGGAAGAAGAAGGATAGGGAAGAGAGATTGACAAGAGGATACAAGATCAGGGAAAGAGGAGTAAAGCCTTCGTGAAGACAATGTACAGAAGGAAAAGAAGTCAACACGTATATCCCCACAGCCAGGAGCACTGAAGATTCACAAGGACAGGTTTCCCCATCCTCAGGGTTGCTGAGAGCTGCTACTGTGAGAGGATTCTTCCCTTGCTTTCTGCATGCATCAAGAGCACATTTTTAACAAAGTGCTAAAAGAAAGGGAATTGAGGCAACACATTCCTCCATGTGTTAAAGTCAAGAGTGCTTCTGTAAATACCAGGAAATTCCTCGTTGTGAGATGCCAGGCAGGGCAAGTGGTAACATATGACAGGCTTTGGGCAGGTCCCTCTTACTGCCAGGGAAGGAAAACCTGGTTCCCAGGGGAGCTGGTCAGTTTAGTTCTGTCCTTGGTCAGCGAACAGAAGTGAAGGAGGGGCTCGATGTCAGATTGTCCGTCAATTAGGACATGCTGACTTCTCTAACAGGATTATCCGTGTCCTTCCCCAGGGCCTGTTCCATTAATGAAGCAATCAATGACCTTTCATTTAGAGCTGCCTTCCTCATTCACACAAAAAAACTTCTCTAAAACAGAAATCAGTAATCTAAATAACCAAATGTGCAGTTAATACTCCTTGCTTTATCTTTATTGTCATTTTGCTCCTTTCCCAAAAATTTTAATATTACATCAATAACCTTGGTATATATGTATGATTCCAACGTCATATTTCTGCTCCCAGGCACTAAGGGGCATTTCAGGCAACGCACAAGAGGAGAAAGAATGGAGATTCTTTTACTCGGAATAGACAAAATGCTCCCCAACCCGACTGCTATAGGAACTTTGAAGCAGTGAACATTAAAAGAGGGTGTCAAGTTCAAAGTTAGCCTGAGCTACACAGCCAGCTTGAGCCCAGCCTTGACAACTTAATAGGACTATCTAAAAGCAAAATAGAAGGGCTGAAGATATAGCTCAATAGTAGATGTGCTACTACTAATGTAGCTCAATAATAGGCTACTTGTCTAATGTGCACAGAACCTGGGTTCAATGTCCTGTGCTGAAAGAAAAATAGAAAATCTCTAAAGATAGGCAAAACTTAATCAGATGCAGCAGAAATATTTACTTATCTGTGAAAATACTTGTAAAGATGCTGTTAATTAATCTAAAACTTCCTATACTTGGAATTATCTCCCTCCCTAAAGCATAAATAGGATTATTTCACATGCTACTTACAATGTCTACATAGCCTTCCATTGCTGTCAGGAAGTTTTAACACTGGGGACAAGACATTGCAGCCTTGGGTCCCTACCCACTTCACCAGCCGTCTGCAGCTGTTTCTCCTATTGTGTTTCCATTGTACCATGAACATCACACACATACACACCTATACAGAAACATGTGAGCACACATGTGTATATAAGGTCATATGGATAAATGCACACATATACTCAGTTTCCTGATACAATTATCCAGGCCCAAGACTAGTTGCTACTTTCTTCAGAAAGTCAAAATGTAGAACTAATGATGTTTTATGCACTTTTGTGCTTCTTATAGTTTAACTCTTCCTAATAAATTGGTGACAGCTGATTTGAGCTCCCATATAGGTCATGGGAGATGTACTCCTAGTTCTAGGACATGGTCTAGCTCAATGCATACTTTCCAATTTAAATTTAATTGAAGAGAATGACTTTAATATGACCTGAAAAATCTTAAGTGAGCATTAGCATATAGTACATGTTCAATAAATATTTGTCATATAAAATTATTTGTTAAACTAAATGTTGACAAATAATCATACACAGGAAGGCAAGCTGTATTCCAAGCAGCTAATTGCTTGTTAATATCATCAAACAGCATTGCTATCCATGTGTGTTGCTGTTTGCCAAAGAGGAAAGGTCTTGCTAAAATATGAGGAAAAATGCCTAAGAAAAGAACTGGTCCCACTCTCAGGCAAGTGAGTAGACCAGTCAATGGCTGAAGCCGCTGCTAGAGGAAGGTGCCATGGACATGGACAGTCACCACGTCTCAGCATCCCTCCTAGTCTCAGATCCACTTTTCAGCAGCCGTCCCATCCCTGCACCCAGCGCATTTTCCTACAGACAGACCATGTGCTGACCCAAGCGTTTCTGCCTCTTCCACAGCTCTCTCTCATTGAAAAATGAATAAATTGGTCCAGCTCACACACCAGGCTAGAGGGAATCTGTCCTCAAACTCTGCTATAGTCTGACTTTAAGAACAAATATCACGTTTCTAAATTTATAGAACTGACAAGCAGGCCGTTGGACTCAGCAAAGTGTGCTGCCTTGCATGGCCCAGCTTGAGTGATCACTGCTTCCCAGAAGACACTGCTGTCTCGTTTCTTGTAGACACAACAGGAAACAAGCCTAAGACCCACTTCACTCAGGGCTTGTACTGCTGGACCCCAGAAGCTGCCTGAGCTGAGGACATGGGACAATGTGACCTTGACTCAGGCAGGGTTAGGCAGGCAGGAAATTAAGACCGGTACTAGACAGTGACTTTGTGGAATGACCTCAGCATCTGGGTTGGGTACTAGAGAGGCTCAAGTTGGGGAGAAGGAAACAAGTGAGGCTTAAGCAAGAATCTGTGGCAAAGTTTTACTTGTGAGTAAATAGAATAAAAACTTAGGGCAATAGTATCATTCTGCTCCTGGCTTCCAGCTACTGAGGACTGAGTGCTTCCAATCAATATCCTGGTACCATTATAAACATTGCCTAATGTAAGCTCTAACAACAATATGATTCATGTATCCAGCAGCCATATTTCATATCAAAATACCCCTGTGAATGTAATACTGGGTAGCGTCCACAGTTAGGATCTCAAACATCCCCAGAATCCTGGAAGGAACCATAAATGGTGGAACTTAGAGGGCGGTGGTACATGAAGATGTACCCTTGTGGAGCTTATGGGATCCTGGCCCCAACTCATCCTCTGTCTTTATTCTTAACGGCCATAAGGTGAATAACTTTAACCCTGCACACTCCTATACTCATAGACGAACATCTCTAAGACTGTAAACCCAAATAAACCTTTCTTCTTTTTAAGTAGATTGTCTCGGGTATTTTGTTACTAACAGAAAGCTGACATGGTTGTCAGTGTCAAGCACAAATTCTAAGGAATTGTCAGTATTTGGCTCTTGGAAGAAAGAAAAGGAGAGAGGAGGAGGGGAAGGGAGGGGGAGGAAAGGGGAGGGAAGAGAGAGTAAAGGGGAGGGGTTGTAGTTTCAAGTTTTAGCTCCATAGCTTCTGTGAGAGTTGGGCCATAAGTCCAGATAAAAGATAAACAGGATGACAACATGAACAGAGAAGGAAGAGGTAAGATAAGACTTGAGGGGGTGAGTGGCCACAGTGAACCCCACCAGCATTATTATCAAGGCCCCCTGCAAATAACTAAAAATGTGTGGCTCAGGGGCCTGGACTGCAGACAAGCCAGGTGTTGTTTACCAGCAAGTCACAGGAGTCTGGGGCTAAGCTGCCCCCTCCTCAACACCCAGAGGCCCAAACAGCTCTGGCCTCTCTCTGTGAACAGAAATCAGATCACATGTTGCCTGAAGTCAGATATGTGACCAGACTCGGTGCACTGTGCAAGATTTCACCGAGATGAAAATAGCTTTTCTCCTGCTGCATTTAACATCTGGTGTTACAGATTTTTGCTGAGAGCCATAAAATCACTATCTTGCAGAGAAAACCTCATTGTGGAAACATACATTTCTGGGGGAGGGGGTGGCAGCCAGAGCCCGGCTGTGTTCCCAGCCTGCCTCAATGACAACTTAGCAGCAGCCTTTTGTCTCCTGGGAGGATGATGAATTTCATGAGGCCTTGAGAGGAATCTGGGGCAATAGGGAAACAGTCCTCGACTAGCAACTCTGTCACTGACCACTGACTAGCTAGTCGTTTCTTAACCTCTCTGAACTTTCATTTCTTCATCAAAAAAAAAAAAAAAAAAAAAAAAAAAAAAAAAAAAAAAAAAAAAAAAAAAAAAAAAAGCAAAGATAAAAATAGCCACCTGCTGGGGTTACTGTGTAGATTCAATGAATAACATATGTGGCAGTGCCTAGCACAAAAGTAAATACTAGCTGCTTCTTCCTTTCTTCCACTTTTCCTTTTTTGTTCTCTGACATTTCCTTTCAGACCCAAGTCTGCCTGAACACAGTGGCATTTGTCAAAGCCTTGTGCATACAGAGCTCCTGCAGCCCCTGGCCCAAGTAGTAGCTAGCTGGGTCTCTGGTGCCACACTCCAGGGAGCTTTTTCAGGATTGACAGCCTCCTATGTGCACTCCCCCGGGCATCTGATGAGTGTGGAGGGAACCAGAGGGCATCTGGAAGCCACAGGAAGGAAGGAAGGAAGTTTGGCCACCACCACGCCTATCTTCTTTTGCAGTGGCTCTTTTGTCCAGGAAGATGCACAGTCTATGGATTCAAAGAATCCATGGCTAGGAGAGATGAGGCAGAGGTTCACCTGTGCTTAGGTGGGACTGGAGGGGGCGCTGTGTACCTTAAACTAAGGGTGAAGGTAGCCTGCCTGAGGAGGCACAGCCACATCTGAAACATTTTCCCTGTACTCCACACTCTTGGCTGCCTATGGGATCCACTTTCTGTCTCATCACTAGTATGAACTGTTTAACATGATGTGAGTGAGCATAGTCCTGGTCTTGTCCTCAGCATGGCTTTGACCTTTAAACCTGCCTACAGCTGCTATTGGCTCAGACATGCTCGGTCTTTTTCTGTACATAGTCTCTTGTGTACTCTGTACCCTTGACCTCCGGCTCCGTCCTCTGTGTCCCTGTCAGTGTCTCTTCATCTTCCCATGTGTCTGTGTGCTTACTCTCTGTGCATTTCTCCATGTCTTTCTGTCTATCTCCTCCTTCCCAGCTGCTCTCTACCTGCACCATTCCCCCAGCTGCCTGGGGTCCCCCACAGCCCAGCCACTCTTCACATCCTTTAACTCTCAGTCATTATCTTTGCCGTCACCATTTCTGGCACCAGGCCACAGCAAGCAGAATGTGAGAAAGCAAAACCTAATGAGCTTCTTCAGAGAGAGTAAGGAGTCTCTGTTACGTGTCTAGTTCCTTGGAGTTTAAACTTTTGGCGCTTCCACCACATCTCCAAGTGGTAAATGAGAATTGTTACTTTTCAATTTGGTTAGGCTTATAGCACATAGCAGCAAGTAAAATGCACCCTCAGTGAAAATCGCAACAGGGCCGACAGGAAGGGTGCTGGTGTAAGGACTTGATTTTTCAAAGTTACTTTTTTTTTTCACTAGTTCTGTAAGGTTGAGATATGTTCCAAGGAATTTTATGCTTTGAGCCCCAACACTATTCATGGAAAGCAACACATGCACCATACATGGAAAGTCATGGCCTTGACAGACTGAAGACCTTCCAAGACTTCATAGGCTTGCCTGTGGTTGAGTCCAGGATTCAGCCCTGAGATAAACTGGTTTCCCAACAGTGGGAAGTGGGTGTGGCCAAGTCAAGGTGCTCACCTATGTCTGCCTCAGTCATCCCTCACCAATAAACCATAGAAGGAACCAGATAATATGAAATGAGTGACTTCTAGAGGGGCAATGATGGGTGGTGTAATGAATTTATATGCTGGCCTCAATATTTGGAAACAATAGATTGGAAACCTCAACCTTTCCCTACATCCTTCCTACCAAATATACAAAAAGTGTATTTCCTATTATCTGAGTCTCCCAGTCTTTGTATGTATAAGAGGGAAATGTTTAAGAGGGAAAGTCAGTGGACACTTGTCTGTTTCCTTGTTGTAAAAAGTAATGGATTTATTATAATAAAGTGTTTCATGCAGACTAAATAAAAAGAACAAAATATAAATCTGTCATAATCCTGCCTCCCAAAAGAACATGCTATTTTCAAGTGAATAGTTTTTTTTTTTTTTTAATACCAATAAGGAACTGGAAATTCTAGTAATTCAGGGAGACTATGCACAAGAGAGAAGAAAAAAAAAACCTGAATTTAATATGTCTATTGAAATTCTACCTTACATAGGGATGCTCCAGAGCTCTGAAAGTAGTCAAGTTTAATTTTGCCCTTCCAGGGCTGGAAAACGAGGCCTTTGTCACTACCAAAACTCCTAATTTGGTGATGAAAGCCATAGTCAGTTTTCAGGTAAAGTCTCATTCACTCTAAAGTCTCTTCCCAACTCTGCTATTCCTACTTTTAGTAGCTTCCACGTGCACATTCCCCCTTTCTTCTTTGACTCCAGGGCAATGTTTCACTTCAGAAACCGTGAACACTCCTGACCTGCAGCCTGGTAATGTTAGAGAGATCAGCAATGGCACCTGGTATACCACCAAACACATATGCTTTCTATTGCTTCTTTGCTGGAATGCTCCTCCAACACATCTATGCAAATAGCTCCTACCTATTCTTTAGAGCCCAGCTGTCCTCCTCTGTAGAGCCACCATTGATCCCCTAGCAGTAGCTGCCCTCCTTTTCCTTCATGGCATTGTATATGTGCTTGCCCTGCCGGGTAGGATTATTTTGCTTCTGTGTCTGCCTTCTCTGATGAGCTAGGAATTACCAGAATATGGGTCTAATTCATGTTCATATCCATAGATTCAGCACAGTGTCTGAGTCACACATGTTTCCAAAGGAAAGGTGAAAATGGACTAGAACCCAGAGAGCAGGTGACATTGGGACAACAGGGACAAAAGAAGAGGATGTGTGAGCAGAGATTCAGGCAGAGAAGCAGCAGCAGATGGGGGCTGCTGTTGTTTGTGACATCCTGGGGCTAGTAATAGCTCTTAACAGCATTGGCAATATTCTAGACTTGCAGGTGGTCTGGGGTAAGGGAAAGGAAGAACAGGTTCTAATGAAACTGGACTTCAGACATCACCAGATCAGGATGGAGTGAGCCACAGAGAATCTAAGGAAATCAAGATGCAGATCTTACTCACCGGGTAATAGTCATTAGTTGATTGAACTAATGGCCTAGAGTTCTTTAAAGTCCTCTTAAGTGGGGAAAGGACTGAATCCATAGTGGAGTGAGGCTGAGCCCACAGGTGCAGACTAAGTGGCTACACCTGGGGGATTAGACCATGATGGGGGCAGGAAAGCAAGCTAGTCATTACAGCTTCCAGATGCTTCTCTCCACCAGGCCCTGTTAAGGTTTGCCTCTGCTGTACTCTATGATCTCCAGATCCTGCACTATGGATTTATACATTCATTTCAGAGTCTGGAAAGTTGACTTCCACTTATTTTGAGAACTGTTTGTGCCTTAGTGTAAAATTCTAAGATCAAACTCATAAAGTTGTAATCCAAAAAACTGTTTGTCACAAATTGTTCAAGCCAGCAGTAAGAACCTTCCTCATATTCTAATAAAATAAAGGCCATTCATCCAAATTATGTTTATGAAATAACGATTAATAATAAATATGAGTGGATTCTTGCAAGAAAATGTTTCCTTATTTTTATGACTGAAAACATGTTCTCCCAAAACTTTAAACCAATCTTAATAGTTAGATTAAAAACACTATAGCTAGGAGGATTTGAAATATGATTTGTGCCATTTGATACCAGAAAGTGATTCTAAGTATGTTCTAAAGTTCTTAGTTCATAGCTACATCACAACCATGGAAGGAAAAAGCCATCCCCATGAATTCAGGATGGTACTGATGGCAATGTCACTAATTATTAGAAAATCAATAAAGTCAAGAGGCAAAACCCATCTAGAATTCCACATTTTTCCCCCCCAGTGGAAGTTTAAAGTATAAGATGACAGTTATATGATCTATTTATGCCATAGCAGTCCTATAAGATGGAAAATTACCTCCAGTTTATAGGTGAAACAAGTTCAAAATGTTTCTTGGTTTCTCTTCTGTTGCTGTGATTAAAATAAAAAAGCAAATGCAACTTAAAGCCGAGTTTATTTTGACTTATATGTACAGAAGGTTACAGTCCATCATGAGAGGCAGCAGGCAGAAAATGAAGGCTGGTCCATTACAATACTACAACACCAACAAATCAGACGGTAGGCAGGAAGTAGTGACAGAATATGAAGCTTCAAAACCTACCCTGAGTGACTCACTTTCTCCAGCAAGATGCTACCTCCTAAAGGTTCCATACTTTCCAAATATGCCAGCTGGGGACCAGAACCAAGTGTCCAAACATATAAGCCTATAGAGACATTTCTTATTGGCTCATAGCCATCTTTGGATGTAAACTGCACTCAGTCTAACTCCAAAGGTCCCCATGGTATTTAACAATTTTAACATGTCCAAAAGTTCTAAGTCTCTTCACACACTGCAATCTCTTAACTGTGACCCTGACCCTTGTAAAATCAAAGAACAAACTGCACACTTCCTGTATTCATTGGCATGAAATATACATTCCTGTGTGAGAAATAAGAAGGGGGGGCATAGAAAGCTAAGACCAGATTAACACCAAAACAATGTAGTAAACCAAAATCCTGCAGGTCTGTGTCTGGCATCTGGGACTCATAATGGAATCACCTCTATTCCAAAGGGCATCGATGGCCATGTCCTTCCATCCCTGCTGCCTGCAGCAAACATGGTCTGTCTCATACTATTTCCACCATTCCATGTATTCAGATTTCTTCCATGAACATTCCATGGTACTGGCCTGTCTATCACCCTGGGGTCTACAGTACAACTTAGATATCATCTTAACAGCGTCACACTGGCCCCAATGACCCATGTCCTCCTATGAAGCTCTGCTTCCTAAGAGTTGCTCAACCTTCCCTAACAGCACCACCAGCTGGGGGCTAAGTGTCCAAACGCATGAACCTTTAGAGATTTCATATGCAAATCACAGACGTATTAAGTAATTTTTCAAGGTTTTAAAACTTTTCTTAATTAATTTCCATTCCTATTACAAGAATTCTTTTTCCATTTATGTGGTCAGAGACTCTTCTAAGAGGGATATCTGATATAAAAGTTAATGATATAAGATAAAATGATTATTATCTAGCCCAGAAAAAGTTAGGGTGTGAAGGTTATGAATGAACGTTGTTTATGCCTATTTATCTGAGGAAAATAGTATTTCTAGGACTTTCTAAGAGACCCATAAGAAAGTCCTTGTGGTCTGCATACACCCCATCTATGTACATTTTGCGTGGATACACAAATTTCTGTAACATTTGCTTTTTGTTTCATTTTTACATTCTTTAAGACCACAACAATTCAAATAGTGTGGCTCTTAATAGAACACATGCCTCGCAATGCATTTCTACCAACAGGCTGGTGCTGATTTCTGCCTGGATTTCTAAGGTCAGCTTATCCCAAGTAGCTTATCTGAGTTTCTTTTTGTCTTTGTGATCTTCCTTGAAGTTCTTCAAATACAACAGAGCTTACTCTTGGCTTGTGAGTTACCATTGTGTTGGTCTGCTGTTTTTACATGAACATTATCCCTGCCTTTTTAGGGGTTCATATAGCCACTAGCTGAAGTGATGTCTGTAGCAAGGCCATGTCCAGAATCAGCATTCTGGCTGACAGAAATCTCCACTGTCCTTGGCTGCTGTATGAGGCTGCTTGTGATCATACACACATTACTTCTCAGACCTGTCTCCAGCTCACACTCTCCCCTCCTCCTCCTCCTCCTCCTCCTCCTCCTCCTCCTCCTCGTCTAGGTCCTTGTCAATATGTTCTTCTGTGCCTCACTGTGTGGCAACATACGTGACAAAGCATTTTAAGAGAAAAAAGGCGTTTTTAGCTCAAAATTCAGGCTTTGCACAGCAGAAGCTCCGGGTAGAATTCTCACACATTTTGGCAAATCAAAAAGCAGAGAGGGAAGGGAAACAGGGCCATGCGCCATGCCTCCTGCCTGCTCCCAGCAGCCTGTATATATACCAACCAGGTCCCATGCACCAAAGAATTCCACAACTTCTCAAAATAGCGCCACCAACTGGGCACCAAGTGTTTAAGCACAGGATCTTAGGGGGGCATTTCAAATCCAAACCCATAGCATTCTTTAAAGGCAGTTCCTGTTCCTTCTGGCTGTTTCTCTCCCCCTGCTGGGAAGAAGTAAAAGAATTTTGTTATGACTGCTATAACCTTAATACCAGGACCAGTGGTTAGCACTCTTAAGCTCCACCGCTCACCTGAAATACTCTCTCAGCCTTTGCTGACACAACCATCACATTTCAATTCCCGTTTTCTATCTTCTCCTACTGTATCTTGCTGTGTACATCAGAGCACTGATGTGACTATAATTTTTTTTTCTTCTTTTGGTTTTTCGAGACAAGGTTTCTCTGTGTAGCTTTGGCTGTCCTAGAACTTGCTCTGTAGATAAGGCTAACCTAAAACTCAGAAAGATTCACCTGTTCTTGAGGTTAAAGGCATGTTTATCCACCACTAGACTTCTTTATCATTTTTAATACCTATCATACTTATGCATTAGACAGTAAAATCGAAAGCATGATAAGGTCTTATACATCTCCATAGTCTTCTCAGTGTAAAATGCAGTCACATGCAGTGGGAATCATGGGAGACAGAGTCAACACACAAATGTTACCTCAGAAGTCCTAGGCTGCACAGATAGGAGGGAGAAGGTGCTCAAACTGATTGCCTTACTGATACCCCTCAATTTTGCTAGCTAAGTCACATGATAAATGTATGAAATCAGCTTAAAATATAAACAAAACAGTGACTGAATGAACAAGGTAGGAATTGGGGTGGGTGCCCACTGATGAATTTTCTATTATAATGTCATTCAGCAACTCTGTCTTCCTGATGCCTATCAAAATGATGGAATTAAAAGGTGACATTTAAGACATGTTGGGATAGAAAAAACTAAGGTAGTAAATGTCAATTGTGGGTATTCTCAAGTTAGCATATCCTACCAACTTCTCACAGTGCTAATAATTCTGCTTCTAGATAAACTAGGTTTATTATATTTCTTTTATTTTTTTGCTATGATTTTGGTGTGTGTGTGTGTGTGTGTGCATGATCATGTATATATGTACATGTGTATGTAGAAGCCAAAGAACAAATGTGTTTAGTATTCCTATCTTTTTATAAGACAGGGCATCTCACTGGCTTTAAACTCCCCAGGTAGGTATTATATCACAAAACTTTTCTTGGGGAGATACTACACACACATCTATTCACTCCAGAGAGAGAACCGACAACAGAACAAAGTATGGATGCCACCAAAACACAACCTGATGAACCAATGGGCTTCACCAAGGTTACTTATAGGAATGTGTGAGGAGTTACTCACAAGAGCAGAAATGACTCCAGGACAGTTGTATCTCTAAAGCCCACCCTGGCATGAGTGACAGCTCACCAAAGCTGAAAACCTAAAGCACACTGCATAGCCCACCAGTGTAAGGATTCCTGGCATTCCCTAGCTGAGCCCCTTGGCTCAGGTGGGATGCACCTTGCACAGAGGCAGGCCCCTGGGCGTGGGTACGTAAACCCTGTGGCACTGCACATGGAAGCACCTCCCTGGACCCATGACACATACCCGTGCATGCCGCTTCCCTTAAAAGCGACTGCGAGCATGTGCTCTGATCCTTTTTCTTCTCTGTCCCCTGACTTCTTTCTCACTCCTCTGTTTTTTTACCTGCCTGTGACTCTTCTCTTAAATAAACTCTAGTGTGTGGCCTTGTTAGTGTGCATTTGCTCTCACACTCGGAACTAACAGCCAGCATCTCACCATATTGGAAAGTATCCTTTAGGTGACTTCATTGGTCTAAACCTCTTCTTTGCAGCTCCCCTGGTTTCTGTTCCTTCCAGACAGCTGCTCTAGTTTTTAGATTCAGACTTGCAGCTTGGCTTGTCTGAGACTGACCATCCATGGTCTTTATTGTTTGCTCTTGGGAGGAAGGGGCCTAGTGAATCTGGTCAATTTTAGGGACTTCCTGAAGCTGTTTTGAGTTGTTTACCATCTGGTTTAAGAATCTTTCTTGCTGGCTGGAATGCTACCCAAGATGAGGCTAGGCAGTCTGACCGAGGAAACTCTGGGATTCTCATGTGTCTGACTCTCCTGTGTTGGCTTATAAACATGTGCTACCATGTCCAAAGGTCTTTTGGTTTGTTGTTGTTTCTAATGTAGATTCCTGGAGTCAAAGTCAGGTCCTCAGGCTTAGAAGATAAGCATTTTACTGACAGTTATTTCTCCAGCACCTACTGATTTGTTTTGGAGCAGGGTCTCAGTGAATAGCTAAGACTAGACTCAGACTTTGGATTCTCCTGACTCAGCTTCCTAGGATCATGGACAAAAGCCACCATGCTCATCAAGACTCGTTTTTGCTTCCCCATCAACAAACTCCTCTTCAAATGGATCACTTGCCTCCCCTTCAAGGCTACCTCACAGGATAGTGCTTACTAAGAAAAAGCTGTCCCATGTTCTCTACATAAAAAGATTCCTTCCTCTACCTTGTGAACTTTTCCACTGTGGGAATCCTGTGGCTTTCAGTATAGACCATTTTGTCTTGTTTGCTGGCAAATGAAAATCCCCTAAGTGATTCTGGGTGTGCCAGTGGGTGATTGTCAATCCCCTAAGTGACTCTGGCTATGCCAGTGGGTGACTGTCAATCCCCTAAGTGACTCTGGCTGTGTGAGTGGGTGACTGTAAATCCCCTAAGTGATTCTAGGTGTATCATTGGATGACCGTAAATCCCCTTAAGTAATTATGAATGTGTTAGTGGGTGACTGTGAGTCCCTTAAGGGATCACAATGAATAATGAATACAACCAGTAGCTCCAACTCATGGCATATATAGTTGAGGCTATGTTTAGAAAAGAAATTTCCTATTCTCTATTATTTTCAAAATTATAATCAATCCTCTAGGAATTGCAGTTTTGTTCATTTAATGGGCTGTCATCATGGTGATTTCTTCAGGACCACAGATGGCAACAAGTAAAAGGAAGGGCCTTAGATTCTCTAAGGGGCTCTTCTGTACGAGGCACCATGTCCTCATTATAGTTAATCCGCACCACCATCTTAGATCCCATTTACTAGAGAGAAGAAAAAGACTTCCAGAATAAGATCAACCTTCCCAAAGACATGCCATTGATTGTTCGGAACTTGAAATTCAAAATTAAGTCAGATCTCAAAGGCTGTGCCACTTCATTTTTTGACCATAGTGCTTTTTTCACTTTTTGACAATTATTTTTAGATTAAAAGTTAAATCTGTACAAAAAGTGTTTAAATAACATATAATATGTAACATGCAATTATATATAATAACGAAGTTCTCATTCAAAATGTGAATGTCATCTTAGGTAGAGAGTACAGCCCAGAAAGCCAGGATAAGGGAGTTTTAATAAAAAGGGGAATTATGGGAAAGAAAACAAAATTATTGAGAGTTCATAAATATAGTAGGTTTTCTTGTTAGGTTAGGCTTTTAGTTTTATTAATTCTTTGATAACTTCACACAATATATCTTGATCATATTCACATGTATCCCAACTCCTTTTCTTAATCTTCCCATGGTTATTCTCTTTCTATAACAACCCTGTAGGTCATTATTGTGAAGAAACTGAGGCTCAGAAAGCTAAGAAAAATGACTCAAGTTCATGACCAAGCAGAGGATCTTAGGCTGAGCCAGGCCTTTCTGACCAAAGGACCCACTGTCTGCTCTTGTTACTGGACTGCTTTCCCTGGTTCCAGTCTCCCCAGAGGATTCCTGAATACAAATAATATCAGTATGGGGGAGGAATAAGGATCAGTATAAGAGTGAAATGCAAAGAAGTTCTATGAAGAGAGATTTCATTAGGGTCCCACACTAACCTGGGTTTTCTACCCAGTGTGACACCTAACATAGCTACACTCGGCTAACCTAGGCACTGAACACCACACTTGAGAACATGGTAAGACTTTTGCTCCTCTGTGGTGTTACATGGGTCTCCTTGGAGCCTATAACTGTTGTCATTTAGGAAGTTGGTAACTTTCTCTAACAAAAAATCTACAAGCTCTAATGTTCCCCATTTACCAGCCAGTTGTTCCTGAGGTCCTTGATTGGTGGCTAAATATGTTCAGACCAATTGTGACTCTAAGGTGCTTCTGTTACTGGTTTTGGTTTGGGGTTTTTCGTTTTTGTTTTTGGGTTTTTTTGGGTTTTTTTTGGGTTTTTTTTGGTTTTGGATTTTTTTTTGGTCGGGGTTTAAAAGAAGTGCTTGATAATGGTTACACAATATTTTATTGTGTAACTACAATAATCACACCCTGTAGGGGGCAGTCTACCTTAGTCATTCCTTTGACAAATCCTTAACAAGGCCTCACACAGGGTCTGACAGAGTGTTCCCTACTAATGATACAGAAGGAAAAGAAAAACTGGTAGCCAAGCAGGCATTAGACAAATAATTACACACACACACTCACACAAAAGAATAGTTGTGTTCCATTCTGAGCTGCTTGGGAAGCTGGCAATGGTTAGGCAAGGAAGTCAGTTGTTGAGTTTCTATGGCGTTAGCTTCTTCATGATAGAGATGGCAAGAGTGGATGCAAATCCATAGCAGCCATCCAGGAGAGGCTTGTTGAGGCTTTGCAATAAATCAAAGTTGATGGGGGACAGTGATAGACGGACATTGTTGGGAGGCAGAAGAGCGAGTGAGACTGAGATGTGGTATTAATGACACCCCTATTGCCAATATTGCTGAGTAGGACGGGGAGAATAACGCTAATCATCATGCATGTGGCTAGCTTGGTTTGCCTGTCCAGGGAGGCAAGATGCCAAGAGGCACAGGTGTTCCCTACCATCCAAGGAGGCTGCTCCCTCTCTTGATTGCATAAATAGGCCTCCTGCTTTCCTGCCTCCTCAACATCCAGTCTCACCCTAGGGAGTCCTGGCCTCTTTTTCAAGGTGCTTCCCATGAGGGAAAAGGATTGGAGGGGTCTGAGAAAAAGGACACAAGTCCTTCTGGACAGCACTGAGAAGTTGCTCAGACCCTCCAGAATCTGCAAATGCTGTGGGTCCACCTGGGGCAGCATCGCTCTATTGCCATCTGTTTCCTATCGAGGCTGAGCACGCTCATGTGTGTGTGGTCACAATCGCACAGGAAAATCACTCTGCCAATAAATATGGAACATTAGGTTTCATTTTCTCTTATTTTTAATTGACTTACAAAATGAACACAAAATTCTGACTCCTTCTACTTTGCCTCCCCCAATATAATGATGTCACTTTTGCCTTGAAATTTATACCTTATCGAAGGGCTGGAGGAGGGGGCTCCTTGCATATGTACAAGGGCCAAACCAAAGGAGGAAATGTGGGCAAAGTGGTTGCATCCTTTTGCAATCAACTATTATAAAAGCTGGCCATCTCTCATGCTTCGTGAAGACATACAGTTTCCAACAGGCCTAGTTTTACTTTACATAATTGTAACCATCTCAGCATGTCAATTAGCATAGAATGTTACCTTTGGGATGGGATCAATTAGAGACCTGAAGATTGAATTTGGAATCATGATTAGCCTGTTTTACATTTTGCCTTCATTTTCTAAAATATACAATTGTCTGATTCAGCTCAATTTAAAAAAAAAAATTAAAAAAAAGTATTGTAAACTTATTTATTTTTTTAAGCCAAAACAGACATGGGAGGCTGGTTAGTAACAGGAACCATGGCAAAATGGAGGATGGGGGTGCTATTTGATTAGGGACTATTCTTAAATTTCCTCGGCAAGAAAATATTGAGAGTAGCGTAATGGTTGCTGGATTTTCTTGAGAACTGAAATCATTACACTCTGGCGGAGTTCCAAGTTCTTCCCTTTTTTTAGGTTACAATTTGAAACGGTGCAGAACATGCTATAGTGTTGTAGTCATTCATGTAATGTCATTGAATTGAGCTTCTGGAAATAGACAAAGGACTTTGTGTCCCAAAAATGTTCTTCTGGCGGAAAATTGATAGCAGCATGAGATATGCTATTACTAGGTTTGGTTCTGCCTCCAAATTTGTGCTGACTAAAGTGAAGAGAGAGAGAGAAAGAGAGAGAGAGAGAGAGAGGTTTCAAACAATGCTACACACATTTCCACACTTCCGAGAGGAGCTGTAGAAGTTTCCCGGGTTACTATAATAATGTGCAGCTCTTTGTTTGCCTTAAAGTTTTTGTTTCCCAAAAGGAGACAATGAACAGACAAATGCATGACATGAAACCTTTGGCTAATTCTCCCAAGCCCTCCCTGCCCCCATTCCAGCCCAGCAACGTGTTTCCCGTTCATTGAAGCCCTGAGTCTGGAGCTCCTGCCAGATTCATCAGAGTGACAGGCGAGTCCAGCTTCAGCAGCCAGAGATGCAGCTTGAATGCAAATCAAGGCTAGGCCTGGACTCTCTGGCCAGGACACATGGTGTTGGGCCTGAGCCCATACTCGGCCAATTCTCTGCCCTAATGTTTTTCCAAGCTCCACCATCTTCATTGCTGCTATCCCTTTTAGAAAGAAAAGTTAGAGCTGTTTGTGAATGATGTGAAAGATATGCCAATAAAGCCTTTTTCCATATAAATAGCACATCAAAATATTACCAAATAATGCTGTTGACTTTGCCAGCAGGCAGAGGACTCCATCTGGAGATAATATCTTCCAACTGAGAGGCATCCAAGGTGCCCTTTCCTAGGCAACAGGCACGCTGACCCACATGGGGCTAAATCCCATTCTATCTGAGCATGAGCAGGCCTCCTCCTCTTCTGTTATACCCAGGCCACCTGTGCCGGATCCTGGAGCAAACAGCTCCAGTCCAAAATTAACTCATTGGTCATTTCCTCTGTGACAACAGCACCACCACCCTTTCCTGACCACAGTCTGATAATATCCACATGTTCTCCAGAGACACTGGAAACAGTAAGTGCAGGACTGAAAACAAGCTCCCTTGATCCATTTCTCTACCTGCTCTGCTCCCGACCAGTGACAACAGCCCAGCTCACTGTTGGGTCTGTTCTCCAAGCTATCTAACCTTCTAAATCAAGCTTGCCTGCTTTTCCAAGCACAAGGGTTTCGGTAAACCTGGAAATTAGAATCCAGAGCTAAAGGTAAGCTTTAAACATAGAAGGTGAAATTGTCCTGACTGCAGACAGTTCAAATGTACACAGAGAGTTTTTCCTGTTCTCTTGGGGTGTTCAGCAGGTACCTGGTGAGTTGTCAGGTACAAAATCAACAGAGGAACCAAGGTGAGCCAAATATGGATGGGGGTCCCCCAGCTCTTTGTCATCAGTACAGCTCTCCAGTACTTGTTGTTATGTCTAAAGGTTCCTGGGGTTTCTTAGAGGGGCCTGTGTTCTCTGTTGACCCTGGTCTCCAGGATCCTTTTGTAAGGACCATCTCTGACTTGATTTCTGCCCACTTAATCATGAAAGCAACCATATCTCATTACATTGAAGTGCAAAGCATGTGTGGGTGAAAAGAGCCTTTTGGAAGATTTCACTGGGCTGTGGAAGAACACCAGCAAGGGATCCTATGGTGTCCTATCCACTGGTGTCCTAAGCATAGACAGAGGAGCTGGGACCCAGCAGCAGGGGCATTCAGAGGTCCCTCCCTCAGACCTTGATTCTTCACTTTATTTTCCCCAGCTCAACCTCTTATAGTTCTTGTCCACTGCAAGAAAAGATATTTACTATGCAAAATACAATATTTGGAATTTTCATTCTTCTGGGGGGCAGCTAGAGATTGGTTGCTGAAGTCAGACTTAAACTTTCATACTGTCATACCTCAAAGACTTTTAACAATATATTCATTTTACAAAAGAAGATGTTAAGTTTTAAAGTACTAGTTTGTCACATTATGAAGAGGTCTGATGCCACTCAGTGTCACCTACCATTTCTGGAGTCCCTTCCATACTCTGGGCACTATTATAAGCCCTCCCAACATACACCTTTATGATTCCTCATCTCACTTTTTACTTGGGGAGGAGATTGAAAATGGGAAGAGCCACACCCAGTCCAAGACATCCCACCTGTCTTTTAAAGCCAATCTCTCAATCAATCATTTGCCAAGCCTCTCACAGTTTAGCAAGTGTTAATTATGTGCAAGGTGTAAAGATAAATACACAGATCAAAAGATTCCCAGAGAGCAGGCAGACAGAAACAGCAAGTTGAAACTGGTGTTACAACTTGGCAGACCAAGACCTGAATTTTAATTCCAACTCCTAAGAATTTGTTGGATAAGATTGGACAAGTTACCTAGCTTCTCTGGGTCTCACATTCCTCAAATGTAAAATGGAAACAGTAGAAGAAAGTACCCTGTTCAGTTGTTTGGGGGGGGGGTGTCCTAAGGAGATAAAGCATTCAGTGCACAAGGACTGCCCCACCCCCACCCCAGCGGGTGCATTTCCTTATTTTGCTGAATATGATCTTACAGCTTGCTTTGTGAACGCAGAATTTTATGGTAAGATCATCATGCTGCTGAATAATACCCTTTCGAACAATCATCTGGCCAACTGGTCAACATCTTATCCTATGGACACACCATACTTGAACTCACTGTTCCCTGCTACATTCTCATCCTGGGAAAAAGCATGGTTTATCTTATCAAGATCTTTATATGTTAAAGCCATTACATTTTTTTCCATTTTTACATATTAAAGCTATTACTTTTTTCCATTCTTATCAAGAGTTTTATATATTAAAACTATTACATTTTTTTCCATTGGCAGATGTTTCCTTGGGTTTTTGCCTGCTCTCTAACTTTATGTAAAATACTTCTTACATGGAGTAGTTCATTTTTTATATAATATAACCTACATAATTTTCCTTCGCTGTAATGTGCATTAACTTTAAGCTCTAAAAATAAAAAGCTTCCTTTAATACAGAAATTAGAGGGCTATTCATTAACATCTTTCTCTAGTATAAAAGTATATTTTTGAAGTGGTTCACAAAGAAAATTCAAATGGAGATTTTTTTTTTTTTTTTAATCAGTGATTGGTCTCTTCATGAGCAGCCTTGTTACCTAAGGACTTACACTATCTTGTACTAGTGTTAATGATTTTCTCATAATCCAGTTTAAAAGTTTAGATAATCAAATTTCATTCATTGTTATCAGTCAGGAATTTTCAGAGGCTAGTCCACAACTTACTTCTCAACTGACAAGATTTAGAATAGCACAGGAACTGTGCTATTCGGTTGCTGTTTAGAGGAAATAGATGTATGTCTAAGTAGGGATGTCAAACCTGGATTCCTGAGCCTCTTCTAGAAGCTTTTTAATGATGTCTAGCTCTTTACTACCCTTAGAGATACCTATGCTATTATGGAGTCCTCCTACCATCCATAAGAAACAATCAGAAAATTTGAGGCAATGCAGATTTTTGCAGCTTCTTCTGAAAATATCTCTGATTCAGCTGTGAAGAACATGAACCTGAAGTATTAAAACACGCTGTCTTTGAACACAATAGTTTGGGCAATGTGGTTCCTATGTGTACCACATACCTTGTTTTGTGAACTATAATCCAGGGGAAAGAGAGTCTTGGGCATGGCTTAAGTATTGAATGGACAGAGCCCTCTGCATGTCATAAAAACAGAATAGATCCCTCAGACAATCTTCCTAGAATTAGCATCTGATACTATAGTTTTTCTCTTCTGGAACACATTATAGAAATTAGTTTATTCACTCAAAGTGACTACACAGTGAATATGTCTCATAAACCCAAACCTTTTTCTTAGGGTTAAGCATTCAATGTTCACATCAAATTTTTCCTCCAAGTCTTACTGTTCATCTTAAGTGAACTGAATCAATGGAGGACTTTTCCATGGTCTTGGCATAGCATTCTACTCAAGTAGAACTTATCTACTTAAATATTCAAGTCAAGTTTAATTTGTTTTCAGAGGGTCAGATCAACTACTCAAAAGGAAGGAAGTTTCTGAAAATCTCTGGCATCAAATCCAAAAGAAATGAAACTTCTCCTTGCTGAGTAACTTAGTCTAAAGTTTATACAAACCAAGCTGCATCCTCTATAACCCAGAGAGAATGAGAGTGGGCTAAAGGTAATGGTGTTCAAATCTAAAATAGAAGTTACCTGGAGCAACAGGGTAGAAAAAGATTGAATAGGTACAGGAGACACCATTTAAAGGGGATGCCCAGAGGGTTGGCCTCAAAACTACAGCACTTCTCTCTTATGCTATGTGATATGTGGGCTGTTCCTTCTCCATTTTGTATACTTTTTAATGGATCCAAAGTATTGGGTGGTCCTATGATCACCTTAGAGCTCCATGATCTACAGCAAAGTCTCTAGGTACCATCTTGAAAGGTCTTGAAAGGTTAGACACTCCACTGTGTGTCAACTCTTTTTTTCTTGCATGGGTATAGATAGTTCTTGCATGGGTGCTTTGGAGGATCTTAAGCATGAGCTGTGATGTGTACCAACAGCTATATTCTGATAAGTTTCTTGGTATCTTAAACACATGCATCTAGCTAACAAAATTTAAAGCTTTAAAGGAACTAACATAATGACATAAGCCAGTGGTATTTATTAGATACAACTCCTGGTCATAGTCTTTGAAGTGGGAAAGAAAAGGGACACATGCTGGATTTCCCACACACTCAAGCTATCCATACATATTTTCCCTTAGCCTCATTCAGAACTTCTAACACATGATTCAAATGATAAGTTCTGCAGCTCAACAGAAATAAATTCCATAAATAATTAATTCTCAAAAACTAGAAATTTTAAATCTTCTATTTCTCTTTTAAAGTTCATATTTAGGTATTATTATTTGACTTTGTATATACACACAAATACACAATCAAAAGTGGGGCTCTTTCCTATGCATGTTAACTTTTTGATGAAGCTATCTGTCATCAGTGTAGGCTCACATAGCTCTTACTGAGAGCTGCTTTTACCTACATAACTCTAAGCACACAATCACCTCTCTGGTATTTGTCAAGTGAGGGAAAAAAATGAGTGAATGAAAATAAAAATGCATATACTTAATAAACTCACTAATTAAAAACCAATCAAAGGAAAATAATATATAGATAAGTTATTAAATAATGTACCTGATCAATCATTTTGCACATAAAGTATAGTATGTCTTTGCTAAAATTAATAGTCATCACAATGTGGACACATACATATCACAGCCAGAATACATGCCTGAAAAACTTTCAAATGTGAATACTTTCTAACATGATTACTCTTGATAGTAGTGGTACAAACAATGTGACAAATTCCTTAATTATCTTTCTGCTGGTAACTTCTACTTTGTGGCTCTGCTTTATCATAAAAAGGCATTTTATTGGGAACTATGCCTGGTGCCTCCCATGTGGAAATCTGCCACATGCAAACAAAGGCTGTCTAATTACATAGCTTTTCCATGAACTTCCCTTTTTACAGACAAACCCAAAGACCAACAAGTTGGCCCTGATATTTCCCCCTCTCAATAGAAAGAGAAGACTAACTATTAAAATCAAATTTAGTTCTTGTTAATTGGGTAGCGACTAGCTGAATGTGATGGAGTTGGGAAACACAAGAACATTTACAGGGGGTTTCGAACTGAGTAGGATATTTATTTAGTGTATACTATGCACCGCCGACATTTGTCAAGCCCTGATGATAGGCATGAACAAGCAAACATGGGCCATTATCAAGGAAGGTTTTTGCCACAGTAAGTAAAGCAAACATTGAGAAAACACACACCAATAAATATAAACTGCTGAGTGATTCACGGAGAAAGAATGAGATTCTGTGCAAAGGGAAAACATTCTCTTTAAAGTTATCAGTACCAGCTTTAAAGTAACAACTGTACTGCCTCCTGTGACCCAAATGTTATGTTCCAGAGAATATAATTCAGATTAGAAGGTTATGCAGATTTCTGTGTGCACACAACCTTAAAAGTCACTGTCTGTGGAATCTCTCAAAGAATAACACTATTTGGGGGTCTTCTGGGTGGATGATTAGAGATTGGATATGGGTGTGGGACTATAACGAAGGAGGAGAGAAGAAAACCAAAATGCACCTAGAAAACAAGAGTTGAGTATAGTAGGATGTCATTGTGCAGGGCCTAGAATGTAAGGTCAGGAAGTCTCAACATTATGCCTTGGCCATTAACGAACCATGGAAACCTTATAAGCAGGGTTATGGGATGTGTATGCCTATTATTTAGAGAATCTTCATGGCACATGTGAAGGCATGCTCACACAAAGGTACTCTGGAGAAGAGCAGAACATCTAGAACCAGATGAGATCAACAGAAACAAGCAGAACCTCTTGATGAGGTTTTGAATTGGAGCAGCAGCTGCAGCAATGGAAAGGAGATGGCAAATGGCAAATGCTAACAGATGCATTTCCTGGATAGACACATCATCTCTGGACTGGCCTCGGGAAGGTAGTGGGTGGCTTTGGTACTAAAACCTTGAGTTTTGGACACTGGGAATATGATAATGCCACTATTAGATACAGAAACTAGGAAAGAGGATGCTCAAGAAAGAGATTAGGGTTGGGTCTTGCTTTGAAGCTTCAAGACTTGCAAACCTTTCTGTCCAACATCTAGTTCAAATCTGCTCTTGCCAGATGACCTAGCTAGAGGCAAGTAAACTGATTCCTTGAGGTAGCCTCAGCCACATCTCAGAGCCCCACGTGCCACTTCTGCTTAGTTTATCTGGGAAATATTATAACATATTTAGTGTTGTTGAGCTTGGGCCTGAAAATGGGGATCACAGCACCTATTCTAATATTCTCCGGGATTATTACTGCTAGTAACTCTTTATTGGGGAAATCAAATAGCTGTAACTTTTCACTGTTGTTGGAAAAGCCTGTAGGGTGAGTCATTTACTCTCCATAGAAAAGCCCTGTCTACACGAGGCAGGTAGTAAAATTAAGTTCCAATAAATGCTTTAGAAGAGTGTTTCATTTCAGAAAGCCTTGCATTTTCCCCTTACTGGAAATGAGTGTTACAGGACATTAAAAGTCTCTGTGTCCTATATGGTGTTTAATATAAACACTCCATTTTTTTCTTTAATCTACCCAAGATCAATACTAAAATTCGTAAGCAGTGAGAAGTGGTGGCTGGAGAGCTGGCATTCCCAGCACAGTATCATTAATGAAACACTTCAGACAATGCCTCTCTTCTAAACAACCCAGCAGTCAGCACTGCTGACTCTCATTTAGGAAAAACCAAAGCTTAGAGAGGTCCCAAGAGGTAGCAGCCAAGGTCAGGGCCACAGTTGTGTCTAGAGATTACATTATTATCTCATATGCATCTGTGTAGAACCCCATATTAACTTTCAAGATAACCTCTTCAGCATTCCCCAGAGTGGAATTCCAGAGGTCATTGTCAGACTCATTCCAAGCAGACAGGCCAAGAGGTTGGATGCCTTGACAACAACCACAAGAACAGTGGCAGTGCTAAGATGGTGTCTCTCAACTTCCCACCATGTACACACAGACACTTGTCTGTCTACTGGATGTTACAGGACTTTACCCAGCCCCTGAAAGCCCCTATATGTGCCAATGAAGAAGTAGCCTAAAAACATATTGCTCTTTTTGCTAAAAATGTCAAAGATTCCAGACTTGGAAGTTCTGAATTAGACTTTATTACCTTCACCACAGATGTCATCTCATTTACAGAGGTCATGAGGACAGGTCGAAGTTTCCTTTTACTTCAGATCAGGTGCCCATAGCAACAGATGGGGGTTCCCACGTGTCCACTGAACTACCTCAGGAGAATGTGCAATCCCTCTGCATGATATAAAAGCCCTTAAATGTAACTTAAAGATGACTGAGCCACTTGGAGCCACTTTTGCATTGTGGGTCTAGTCATCAATAGAAACGAACCCTAACCCAGAGTGCAGACATGTCTAGATGGAGGTGAAGAGAACTCTTAACATTTCACAGGGCAAAGCCAAGCCTCATCTAATTCATGGGGACTTATATCTGCTACCCCTCCCCCTACATACCCTTTCTCCACAGCTGCTGCTGTCTCTCTCTTCTCCTTGAAACCTCTATGCCCCTCCCAATATCCCTGCCACCTCCTCTTTATAGAGGACAAATAGCATTCACCTCTGTCAACACCGAGAGAAACGAAGAATGAAGAATTTCATTTCAGAAACGAAGAACATTCTTTGGGATCCGTTTAAATTTACGATTTAAGAACTGTTAGAGGAAAGAGTCTAAACACTGTTGGTTTTATTATTCCTGTCTAGAAGTAATGGTATGAAAGTTAATGTTTCCTGTTCCAGGTTCTTTGCATAGTTTCACTTTTATTTCAGAAATCTTTATAGAGCAAATGATGATTCCCATTTTGCAGATAAGAATATTGTGATTTAGAGGAATTAAGCTGCTTGAAATATTCAAGTTTACTGCTTCAGAAGAGCCAAGTCTATCTAACTCCAAAAACTATAACCTTTATAGAAGAATTAGGAAAAGTGGACTTCCACCTCGCAGCCAGCCAGTTCAAGCCGGCTGCAGCTCCCCTGCCCTGCCCCACCCTGTTTCCTCCAGCCAGAGGGGAAAGGAAGTTGGTTACCTTTGAGCCTATAGACCCACTTCCTGAGCCAGCCTGGGGTGCTGAGCACACACATGGTTGGGCTTCCCAATGCCTGTGGACCTGCCTAAGCACCCGCTAGCCACATCTGGAACATATTTTAAATTACCTTTAACCACAACTGCAAAAGGCTCTGTGTGTGTGTGTGTGTGTGTGTGTGTGTGTGTGTGTGTGTATTAAGCAAGTGGCTTGGATCACTTGCTGAAGCTCTGCATTGCAGACCTATGTTCTCACTTCCTTTCCTCTCCTAGCTCTACACAGGAAACATGAGCTCCTTGACATGGGGATCTTGACTAAGTGTGATCTTTCCTCTGAGGGCATACACAAACTTTCAGATCTCTTCTGGACTCTCAAACTTTATTTTAAGTAGAGTAGTCGGAACTGGTAGAGAGTGAGCTGGATCAGACAATCAGCTTTAGAACCAAACTGAGCCAAGTGGGAATCCTTGATTTGCTGAATAGATACTAATGACCCTGGGTGAATCTATTCCCCTAACCACTACCCCCATAAGAGGGTTGCTAAGAATAGAGAGATAATGTAAAGGTAGATGTAACTGATCCTTTCTAACCTTTACAAAGACAACCTCTCACTCTCTCCTGGCCCCCATAACTTCTCTTGGAATGATAGCTTACGTTTAACCAAGTTTGAGATCACTTCCTGCATGTATTAGCTATAAAGCAATCTCTGATTTGTATTTATTGTCCCACATATTAGATGGAAATAAAATCACCTATTCTCAAAATCCCTTAGAGAAAAAATTTTGCCTCATATAGGCTCTCACTGAAGGAGCTCTTACTTCCAGAACAAAAGTAAGAAGCCTGTGATGCTTAGTGGAGAGAGAAAGAAGTAAATCACTAGAGCATATCTGGACTGTAGGGACAGGAAGTTTTAAACAAGAGGTCTATAGTCATGGATTCTGAAGGGGATTTTCTACTGTATGGTGGTTTTCTTCCCAGACTCTACTCTATAACTGTGAGATATATGTGTTTTGTGTGTGTGTGTGTGTGTGTGTGTGTGTGTGTGTGTGTGTGTGATTGACATCATAAAAATTTATATGTGTTTTGTGTGTGTGTGTGTGTGTGTGTGTGTGTGTGTGTGTGATTGACATCATAAAAAATTTAGTCTAAGATCAGCCAGGCTCCTGTTATTGGCCAAGAAAGTACACTTTTTGCTCACAGCTTCCTAAAGGCATCTCATGCAGCCAACCTACATGGACCCTATCCAGGGGCCACCATTATGGACAAATGTCTACCTCAGCTTTATTGGAGCCACATGAGTATCTTCCTCACCTTCTCTTTTAAGAGTTTTCCCACTCGGATAGATTTTCAGGGTCACTTTCTGACCCATCTCTTGAAAAGCAACAGCCATAACTTGTAAAATGAAGAAAACCGTGTATCTTTATTTAAAATATGGGATGCTATGCGATCCTGGACCTTGTCCAATCCTGGACCTCAGGCTTTTTGAGGAACTTTGTTCCTTGCCTTCTGCCTGCTCCCCTCACCCTTTGGTCATTCCTGGAAATAAGTGCCCTTCCAGTTAAGCATACTTTGACTAAATAATGTATTCCAGCTGTTCATTTATATCACTATAAATGATGTATTATGTTCACTATATCACACACATACTCACAAAAGAAAAAAACAAACTATGAGACAGATTGAGTCTTATATTGATAGGCAAGTCACCTCTAAGCAGGGAGTATGGAGAGCTGAAGATCGATCGAGAGGAACTGAGATGTTCTTCCTCTTTAATTTGCCTAGATTTTAAGCAAATTGCTGGCTATCCTAGTACTTTAAGGGCACAGACACAACTAGAATCTGCATAAGAAAAGTGCTAATCACCACTTGATGAGAGAATGCTTCAACACTAATCTTTCCAAGCCTGCTGGTGGTTTGTCATTCCAACTACTCAATAAGCTCACACTAAAGGACCACAAGTTCAAGACCAGCCTGGGTTGCATATAGTGTGTTCAAGGCCAGTCTAATTAATTTATTGAGGCTCTGTCTCAAAATAAAACATTAAAAGAGTATTACTATACTCAGAGCTGGAACTCTGCATAACATCATGTGTGGGGTCCTAAATTCAATCCCAGTACCAAATAATTAATATAATAAACAAATAAACATGTTGAGTCATTAGTAGATGGAATAGGAAGGAAATGGATGAATGAATGAATGGTTGTTAAAAGGATGAATTAACTACGTACAGACCATGAATTAGTTCCTTAACCAAGAGGTCTATGTGTATGTGCTTTTAATTCTCAGAATAAGCTTATGAGAGGGTATGTTGAAAAGAAGTATTGTCAATACCACACAAGAAAACTCCTAAATAAAACAAAATCAACCAAAAGGTAGACCTTTTTTTGTCTTCAGAAAGAGAGTATCTCAACCCAAACTAGACTAGAGAGCACACAGGGCAGGAAGTTCATGTAGTTTTTAGACTAAAACAGGTGGTGCCTGTGTCTCAACATATTGGTGGGAGCTGGACCTCACAGTCTGACTCAGTTGTTAATTTGTAATTGGTCCAAAGAGAAGGGAGAAAACAGGGTGGAGGATGGGTCACTCCAGGTCATTAAGTTCCAGCCATAAAGCAGGGCTTTTGCATAAACAGAAGTTTTACCAGTCAGGGGAGATTAAAAGCTTTGCATAAAAGTTTTACAGTGTCAAAGAGATTGTTGAATATTGGTCCACGGTGAGCTAACCATCTTTGAAAGATTAACAAACCATTTCACACAGGTAGGATACACTGAGTCACAGGTGAGACAACCGTACTCCAGAGAAGTGAAGTAGCTTACCTTGGGTCATTCTGACCTATATCAAGTAGCAGAGGGAAAATCAGAGTCTGGTACAATACTACTGAGTTGCCCTAAAATACTACTCTTCTGAAACTATACTCAGGTCTCTGCACTGATTTGTTGTCTGTGTGCTTTCTAAAGCCCTAAGGGTGACTTGCAGTATGCATCAGGACCTCACTGCCTCTTTAGAGTAGGGAAGATCAGTTAGCCTGGCTAGCATGGAGGAGCTGGCCCTGTCAGCTGTAGGGGAGGCAGTGTAACTTTCTCTCATTAAGTGAATCATTCACCTTTATTTGAAGTCAAATACTCTTTATCTGAGTTGACAGCACATTTCTGATCCAATATGACTGAGTTTGCCTCTAGGTGTGAACCTGAGTAGAGCCTTGTGACTAGAGATGCCAGAGCTAAAAAGTTTAGGCAAGCCTAACTCAAAGTGACAGCTGTCAATCAGAAAAAGAAACAACTTCTTTCACCACAGCCCACATGCCCCATTCACGGCTTCCAACCCAGTCTGCGGTGGGCACTGGGAAAGGCCTCTGCTCCATTTGCAATCTTTACATTGATTCCTAACTAGGAATCTCTAGAGCAGGGGAAAGAGTCTTTAAGAGTAGGTGTTTGGCCTCTCTGATACGGCAACCCAGTGGAAAGACTGGAAAGAGTAGGAAGGTCTTATAGAGGGAGAGACCCAGGCCATGGGCTTGTGGGGAAGAGATACTTGTGTCCAGGCCCCACAATATTGTTGGCTCAGAGCTAAGGTTGGGGCAATCAGGGTGGCTCAAGACACATTCTCTGCAGTTCAAAAACAATGGCCACTCCAGCTGGAGTGGATTGAGATAACCTTGAAAATAGAAACACCACACAACACATCATTTTCCTGAGGCCGCACTGGTACAGGGAAAGATCTCTGCCAAATCTCGTCCCCGTGCCAAGGCTTCCAGGTGTTTCTTTGTGTTGGAATAGAGAACTCACATCATTTTTTCCTTCAGTTTGGAAGAGGTGATCCAAAGTGTTTAAGCGACAGTAGTTGCAACATGTCAGAGTGGGAATTTATTATCTCAGCCCCAATAGGTCTTAATAAGCCTTACACAACTGTTTAGGCATTTATTCTATTAACGGCTGTTCATTCTGGTGGCTTCACCTGAATATTCATGATCTTCGTCTCCCCAGAGCTTCAGCATAGCAGCTGTTGGAAACCCGCAGCAAATGTTCAAGAGAGTTCCACAAATATAAACACCCTCACAGCTGAATGTTTCAGCCCTGGCCTCACAGAGCTGAAGACAAGAAACATTTATACCAAGAAGGGTTTTGAAGGACAGCATTTACAAAACGACAACAACCCCCACTTTCAGAGTGTCCTTCCCTCTAACTGGGACATGGCCGTGAGGAGGAAGGGTCCAGGAGAGCTCAAATTCACAAAGATCCCAAGCCTTCTCTTTGCTCCATCATGAAATGGAAAGTTCTGAATAAATCCAGGGAAAAGTTATGGACCCTCTGGGAGATGGGAGGGGATACAGCACAGACTCATGGGATTGGGCCAAGATGGCACCTGTGAAGAGTGAGGGACATAGCAAGGGAATATTTTTAGTGTAAAAATATCAAAAGAGAGAGAATTGGTGGTGTCTTCTCCAAAGGGATGTAACTAGGAATGACAGGATTAAATTAGCAGGCGGACAACCTGACATGAAACTCCGTGAGATCTCCCCCCTGAGCATATGTTCCCTGCCTTCCGAGTCAGAATACAAAGTAGAAAAATCACAGGACCATCTTTATGATTTAACAAATCTCCCCCTCGGGCCAGTCACTTAACTAACTACTTTGTGCCTCAGTGTCCTCATTTATAAATTGTAGAGGATGGGCTATGTCAAAAATAAACCATAAATCAATTAAGATATTAATGCTTTAGAAGTACATTTCTATTGTGTTTATCTGAAAAGAATTTTAAAGGTTCATTTAAAGATGTAATGAAATTTAATGTAGTAGGAAAGAAACAGTACATGATCTGTGACATCATATTGGACAAGAACTATAATCCCAGTCCTATAGATGAAATCGGAGCAAATTATACAGCTTTTCCTCAGTAAAACATTAGAAATTTTGCCTTCCACTTGTCTCCCACAGCTGCAGATGTTGGACATAGAACTGTACCTCCCATGAAGAGCTGCTCAGCAGATGTTCCTCCCTTCCATTCTTTTTACCAGACTTGCCCATCACACAGCTCTCAGCCACGCCCCCTCAGACAAGGCCAAGAGGAGAGTGTCAACACTCCATCAGTGACTTCTCTAGCCAGGCCGAGAGCAGGTGGGAGAAGAGAATGCCCCTTTTTGGTTCTCCATTGGCTTGGCAAACTTACTCTTTCCTGGAGAACAACATAGAATTGCGCAGCAGTAAGCGAGAGCTTTATTACAAGGTTTTTCCAGAAAGAGAAAATATTTTGACAGATCTCATGGAGTATGCCCACGCCAGACAAGTTCCCTCCTCTTGGCCTCATATAACATGCCTGTATATCTTTTGCCAGCATCTTAAAATTAACATCATGTCCAAACTTTGTCAAATGCTTTCTAGATTCATATGAAAATTCTAGTTTCCAGTAGATGGTCCTAAATCCATGCAAATACAGACAGCACTGAGTGGATTATGACTTTAAAAAAGGAGGAGGAGGAGGAGGAGGAGGAGGAGGAGGAGGAGGAGGAGGAAAAGGCAGAGAAGGAAGAGCAAAAAAAACAGAGCACATGAATGTGAGAGGAAGATGACAGGGTATAGGAGAGGAATTGTGGGAAGGGGGTGGGGATAAAAATATCAAAACATATGATATTCATGCATCAAATTTGCAAGTAATATAAAGAGGGTGGAACTCTGGAACTTTTTATGGTACCTGAGATTTTAAAACAAAAACAGTGTTTTGGTTAATAGCAAATCAATGCAATAATGGCAACTTGTTCTTCCATATTCTAAATGCTTTCTCTCTGATGCAACTTCCTATTTCAAGCTTGAAGATGACCATAATACCAAAGTAGTAGACTGAGGGGAACGTGGGTAACAGAGCAGGCACTGAGTGTCAGCAATGGGGGGACAGTGCATCCTGGGAACTAAGAAGGGTGTGAGTGGGATTCTACTGAATTGGGAAAGCTACAGAAAAAGGCACAGAGGAGAGTGGACATTTTCTGATTGCAAAAATGACTTGGGCATTCCAAGCACCAGCCACTACATGGAAAGGAGCTAAAGGAAAGGGAAGAGAGGCTGGTAAAAGGAAATGACAAGGTGTTCTTTATGACTAAAGTGATTTAAATCAGGAGCTGTGATGAAGAAGGTTTACTTCCTCTATACCACACCAAGAAATAGATTCAGCCCATATGCAGGACAGGATATAGTGGCATCATAAGCATTTTATTTCACAAGAAAGTGTAAGTGTGTCCGTGATAAACAAGAGAGATGACATGAGCAGGAGAACAACAGATTGCTGGTTAACTCCACTAATTACCTCAAGGGGTAGTGATGATATCTCTAGGACTGTGAAGAAACTGAGGTTCAGAAGAGCTTACAATTTGCTGTATAGCTGCCATGTGACCAAGCTGAAACTCAAACACAGGACTTTTAACTTCAACCCCAAACTTATTTTTATTTCTCATCATAATTAACAGCTATAATCACCTAATAGAGGTATGAAGCTAATTTCTGGGAGTGCAATGGACTTGTTTAACAGTCTAATGTATCATGGGGTTCTCCCAAGGATCATTTTTTAATTAATAAAAGAACATGCATTGAACTACTAGAGATACTTATTGTGTTTTCAGAAAATACTTATAAATTGTGAAAAATACATAATTATCAATTATAGTTGCTGAGAAATTTTAAATATTATATTATAGGAATCAAATTGCATCCTCATACATGCATCAAGGAAAGTGAGCTCCATTAGACAGCTATCAGTGGACCAAATTTCAAACAGTGGCCAGTAATATTTCAGGATACCTTCAACAACCGCACAGTGATATGAAAACAAGCGACTTCTGGTGTGACAGAACCATGGCTTTTTGTTCTTACTTCTGACCACAGTTTATACAAAGTCTATCAAAAGAATACATTTTCAGTGTTAGGCTAGAGAGCATAAAGAAAGGGAATGAATTTTTCTCACCTGAATTCATAGATGTACAAACATTATTTAGATTTCAGTTAGACACAGTTTCACACTGAAGGTAAGAATTTCTAAGATATCCAGGAGTAGTAATAGAGCTTTGGTTTTTCCTAATGAATTAAGAACAGAATTTCAGCAATGTTCATAGCAGATTCTGCTGACTCAGAGACTCATTCACTGGCTCTCCTCCTGGTGTTCCTTAACCCTGGGAACCCTGGTAGTAGTGTCCCTGAGCTCATCCTTTCAAGAAAATATATGACCATGGATTCAGACACTTGTGGGCAGGGCTCAGGCTTCTCAAGCTGAGAATGCTGAAAAAAATCCTGGAACATTTTTTCACTGTGATAACAACTTTTCCAAAAACAAGCCTGCATGCCATTCTCAAGAAAGCAGGCTGTAGGGTCAGGTTTTTTTGAGCAGCCAGGGATCTCCAATCTCTAGGAATATTCCAGGAGTAGAATTGTTCCTCTCCAGTCCACAGCAAACAGTAACAGTTTCAGGCTAATAAGGGATCATGCATTTTCAGCAGATGGGTGAAGGGGATCAGAAGGTAACTGGAGCCAGGCAACGACAGTGCCAAAAACTTACAATGGAAAGGATCGAAACCATCCAAGCCCCTTTGTTAGATATGAATGATTGCTTTTTTCTGGTGAAAAGTGTATGAAGAACTTGAGAAGAAGGGCCTGAGTGGGTTTTATGAAGAAAACCTCTGTCTGGGAAAGCCAGGCTTGGGGTTAGGTTGCAGCTCCAGTGAATCCTCTGTTCCCAAACAAGGAGGGAGCTGAAAGAAGTTCAAGCCTCAACAATATGATGTGTCTGTCTTTGAGCTCTTTCCTCCAGCCTTTAAACACAAGTTCATGCATGTTCCCTTGAAGTACTGTCTCGGTGTGGAATATGAAGCAAGGACAGAAACAAACTTAATAAGAATTCTAAGAAGGCTCTATACATGTCTAGTGACCCCACCCCCACCCCATTGTGAGTGCCTGAGCAGTAGACAAGTCAGGACCAACACACCGACTCCAGATCCCTATATTCAATAAGACTTTATGGTTTTTAATGGCAGAATTTATTTTTGAATATTTGATAGATTTTATTGAAAATATCTTGCCCTGTTCTGAAGCACAAACTAGAATCTGAGGCTACTGCTACTAAAGCACAAAGTACTGTAAATGACAATTAGTGATCTATGTTATTACTATATGGCTTCATTCAGTCATCCATCCATTGATTAAAAAAAAAACTATTTAGTGGGTGACTTTTACAATTTATGAACTAAAATTAGGTGCTATAGATGCACTGTAGAACAAGCTGTGTTCCTCTTCTAATGAGGAAATAGATGATAAACTTGCAATAGTTTCTTCCCTGAAAGAGCTGAGAATAACTCATGAGGGTTGTTAAAGATTACATATCCCTGACTTGAGTGCACATCTGGTAAATAAGGCTAAGGACTTGGCATTCCTACCAAGCTCCACAGTGAATCTAATGAGGTTGCTAGCACCTAGGAAAATCTTGCAACTAAGACATGGAACAACTAATGTCCAAAGCTCTCTACAGACAAATGTCCATCTCTTGCTTCTAAGCCCTCACTTTTAAAGCCTTAGTCTTTGCTGACACATTCTTAGACAGAGGCCAATCTTAAAACTTTAGATCCTACATGCTGAGTAACCAACATACTCTGAAAATGCCATCATGGTTTTGCGGCAACTCCTGTGCTCCAGCCGACCCACAGACCTCTGAGTTTCCAGGCAGCTATGTGGCCTCCACTCACCGTCTGTGAGCTTCAGCAGTGGCAGCAGCGTTTCTACTACTATAGGCAGGAAAACCACATTCTACTAGCAAGGTGCTTTAGTACATCAACACAAAACCATATTATAGCCTACACCATGCAGTATCTTCATGCTCATATCACAAATGCACATGCCCATGTGTACGTACACACACACACACACACACACACACACACACACACACACACACGCACGCACGCACGCACGCACGCACGCACGCACGCACGCACATGCGCAGGTGCACACACACAGGTACACACACAGGCACACGCACATGCACACACGCATGCACGTGCAGAATGGGGGTGGCATGACCATGTGCATTTAAAGTAGTTTGCATGTGAAAGTTAGGCAAATAAAATCTGTCAAATTTTTGATATTATTTAAAAAGTACTAATTATCAAATTCTTAGGTATAAACCATATATAGCTGGCAGTTCATAAAAAAAAGAGCCTTCCATTTTTATAGTTAGCACAAAGTGAAGGACCCCAGACTCACAATCCAATGGCCCTTCCTTTTCCCATTAAGGGCAGGCTTAGGTCCACTCCTAACATGACCCCAGGCCTGGATTTCACTGTGTCTCCACCATAGACTAATCAATTGAAGTCAGCTTTTGTTTCTCCTACAAGCACAATAATGTCTGAACCAATTAACTGTATTCCAGGGGATTCCATTTATAGAACTTTTAAAACTTAGTCCCCTTGGGTTTTAGCTTTGCTACTGCTTATGACTGTACTGAATTAGTGAAAACTATGAATAGTAAATGGCATCTTTTCAGAAAAAAAAATCCCATAAAACTCAATTAAACTAAAGTAAGTGTTAGAAGACATGCCATCTTACCCTGCTTTACTGGTCAGGTAAAAATTGTTTGAAGTTAGCATGTAGTTAGAATGCTTTTTTTTAATGTTCCTAACTTAGGACACACATATTTCTCTTGTATATATTAGAAAATTTATCCAAAATTCTCCATCTTAATACTCAATAATTCTGCTGAAGCAGGGATAATTTTAAAAATCAGTCTAAGCCCCCAAAATTCCTATGAATTTGTGATTAACTGAATTTTACATCTTTCTCTTAATTTGGTACAACTTCTTCATCAGTCAGCCTAAATAACTGATAGAGGTTTGTTTTTTTTTTTTTTTTCTGAATGCAATTACATTTTTTTCTTATTTTCACAGGAAACCTAATAGTTGCCCTTCATGTTTGGAAGTAATTGGTCCAGAACTCCACCACCAAAATATTAAAATCTACACTCAAATTCTTTCTATTAAGCCATGCAAATTCTATATAACCTATACACAGACCCCCTGTGAACTTTAATAATCTCTAGATTACTTACAATGACTAAAACAACCTCCATAGCAAATGATGTATAAGTAGTTGGTAGTCTGCATTGTGTGTGAGGAATAATAACCAGGAAAAGGTCTATATACATTCAGCACAGATACAATTTTTTCCAACTTTGTCTGATCCATTATTGATGGAAACCTTGGATGGGAAATTTACATCTTTCAAAAGCTTCACATTCTAAATGAATAGATGAAAGAAAAAGAAGAGTACCTTTTTCCATAGATGCTGAATAACACAATAAGAAAAGCATCAATTTGCTAATTGATTAAGATAATATATTGCTACTGCCAAATGCAGTGTATCATTTTTGATTCAGTTATTATACATGGAATTAATGATTATTACCAGTGACAAAACGATATTAATAAGACATAGTAAAGCAAGAGAATTCAAAAGTTGATGTGCTCTTTGTGGGCTTGAATCTGGATGTTTTGAGTCCAGAATATAAAATATAAAATGGATATATAGTAGTTAATAAATACACAATGGATATATAGCAGTTAACAAATACACAGCTGCTTAATTCATAATCAAAATAGCTGATAATAAGCTAGTACAAATCATCAGTGTGCAAAGCTCAGTAACCATTTAGACAGAAAGCATCCCTTGGATACTTAGGAATACAGCATATATATCCCAACACACAGCCAAGACTGACAACAAAATGTACAGCATCTGAAATAAACTGAAAATGCAAAAACAATTGAGAAATTCAAATTCAAAGCATTAGTATGTTATATTAGATTGCTGGCCCCGACTTGTAGGCCTTGTCCTGAGGTTCTGACCCAATGACCAGCAGTATCACAGTCACACAGAGACACATTACATTAATTTTATCCTGATTGGCCTAGGGCCCAGGCATATAGCTTGCTAACTCTTTACCCTTAAACTAACCCATGATTCTTATCCTATTCAGCCATGCCTCCTCTCAGTACCTTCTTAGAGCAGCATTTCAGCTTCTTTTCTCTGCTTCTGCTGGAAACTCCTCCAGTTCTCTCTGATATCTCTGTGGTATGTCTGCTCTGTTCTTCCCATTCCCAGACTTATCCTAGTCTGGTAGCTCTGCCCACACTTGCTGTCTGCCTTCAGCCAATCAGTGTTTTAATTAAACTATAGGCAGAACAATTATTTACAATGTAATAACATAATGCCACTACATTAGCACTAAAACTTAAAAAGATAGGACCTCTCTGTGGGTGTGGAGCTTTGAGATGCTGCACAAGTACCTTAAGGCAAAGACTGTATATGATATGTTAGTATTTTAAATTGCAGAGGTGCTGATTCTTGGCAGAAATGTTACTGTCTTGTAGACAGCATTTTGGACATGTACTAGGTGGGAAGATGTCTGTTGGTTCAATGATTAGATGCCCTGATAGTATATGTTTGGTAGAGGGTATGGATTCTCCAGATCTTCAATGTCAGAGGGCATGCTGTCCTGCTCCCCTGAGGATTTCTGAATATCCACTAGATAATACTCTAAGTGAAATGCCTATTGTTATTTTAAGTGCTTAAATTCTATTTTGATTTTTACACCCTGAGCATTCTAGCAATGTGACTGCTGCACTAGTTCCAAAAAGGCTACATGCTGCTACTTTTCAATTATAACAAGGACCATGAAACCAGTCATACAAGCAACAAAACTTGTATACAGTACAACTATGTCAGTAGTGACAATAGTTTCAGAACTATATGAGACACCAATGTAACCACTTGTTGTAGTCTACATCTGCAGTATAGCTCAAAGTGATTAGGTGATGTTCACATGGATCTGATTCCTCCAGTGTGTCTTCTAGCTGGGGAATAGCCTCACTTTTGTGAAATGAATACTTGAGATTTTTATTTCATCTTGTTATTACATTTAGACATGCTTTTCTAATTGGATGAAGTAACTTCTAATATTGGGGCATTTGTTTCATTCTTAAAATGGGAGCTTTAGAAATATATGTTACCTACATTAGCTTTGGATATCAAAAAATTGAGAGCCATAGACTTAGAGGCATGTGAGTATAAAATGTGTGAGCCAGGAGGAATCAGGAAGGTTGAAATACTTCATGGATAGAAAAGGAAATGGAGGACAGAACCAGTTAAAGACATCTAGAAATTATAGGCCATGTCAAGACTAGAATCCTTGCCAACATCCGGGACTAGATAAAATAATTATTTCCCTCCCTCCCTTCCTTCTTTCCATCTCTTTCTTTCAATAAGTACATGAGGGCCATTTCTGTGTGCTAGATAGCTGGGCAGTCCTGATAATTCAGATGACTAAGCCACAGACCCAGACCTTAAGGGCTTTGTCAGCTGGAAAATGGGGAATTGAAATATGTTGTCTGTGTTCAAACCAGCACAAGGATCTCTGACCTCTAGATGCTGTAGAAGGATTCTCAGCAAAAATAGAATTTGAATATCTTTTTATTCTCAAGTTTTAGATAATAAATATTTTGACATATCACAATAGTGTATATATTTCTGGGGTATAGTGAAATAACTATATATATATATATATATATATATATATATATATATATATATATACGTATATATATATAATGTGGTAAGACCAAATCAGAACAATTAATGTTTTCTATTTCCCTAAATATTTTCATTTCATTATATTGGGAACCTTTTAACTCTTCTTTTCTAATCTTCATAAAATATATAACTTGTTTTGAACAAACCACACTAGATGAAATTTGAATCTTGACGTTGGATAGCCTTGAACCTGTAGGGTCTGGGTAATTCTCCAAGCAGGTACACAGAATATACAAAGACTCAATAGATGAGACAAAAGCATTTATAATCATGGATTGACTGGCCATAGCCATAAAAGAAATATCCTTTTCCTTCAAATAGAACTTTCTAGAACCTAGGGTTAGTTATCATCTTGCCAAGCGCAGCCCTAAGGCCAAGCAGACATTAAGGGCTTTTCAGAGGACTTGGGGCCGCCTGAGGTGCACAGGAAGAAGGAAAATGAAGAAGAGGTCTCCATGAAGTTCTGTGGATTATAAGGACTTGATAAGCCTTTGGATTTCTGTGGGCCTTGGCCAAAGTACAAACTGAGAAAATAGCTTGTTGGTTGCTGAAATGATTAAGTGGATCACCTTATTGATTCTCACCTAGCTTGGAACAGACCTCAATAATCAGCATCAAGTGTTTTAATAAGAGCAAAGGAAAGATTTACTAGACACAAATGCTTTTCATTAGAGGGGAAATAAAGCACAGTGACCCACCAGCAAGGGGCCGTGAAGTGGGTTCAACCGGGAGCCTGCCAACCAAACAGGAAAGGGAGTAGGAAGAAGTTAAAAGAGGCAGGCAGCCTTGAGCCTGCAACCTGCATTTAACAAAGCCTTACCAATGAATTTCTCCTTATGGCCAGGTTGTTTCCTCGGCCTCTTCCTCCCCACTCTTTAAACCCTAACCACCCATCCTGAAATTCAGGGGCCAAGCTGGACAGCTGCAGCATACTGAGTCCAGGCACTGTGCCTACCTGAGCTTTTCCTAGTGACTACTTCTCATTTTCAGGCCTATAAGGGGTGTACAATTGTCTCTACATCTCAAGGAAGGGTACTTCTCAAGAGAGCTCTTAACCAGCACCAGGCCTAGATTTTAAAGATGTTTTTCTTGGGAGTAGGATTTGTGAGCATGCACTAATTTTTTTCTCTGGAAGCTTTGGAATGAATCTACTCTTCCCTGCATAAGCTGGCCACATTGTTTTCTTTAAGCAATCAAATATTATATGTCATTCTGATTTCTCCTCCCTGCTTAGTTAGGAGTTGACCCTTATGTCCACTGTAGAGATGAGTCAGAGGAGGCTTAAAGGTTGAACATGCTAAAGGTTTACTTGCATGTGGTAAAGTGAGACCTTGCACATGTTTTCATCAGACTCCAGATTCTAAGCTCAAATTAAATGCTTCTTAAAGAATGAGTAAGAAAAGTCATAGTGCCATTTACACACACACAAACACACACACAGGAACCATTCCTGCCCTTCTGATTCCTAGTGAGTGCCTGCTAAGGCTCTGCTTTAACTCAGTATTTCTAAACCAGAGGGACCAAATGCTAAGCAAGAAGAGCTGTTATATAGAACCTACTATGCTTGTAGGGGCAGCAGAAAATAATAAATGAGGACCCAAGTTTATAAATAAAAATATTCCTCATGGAGAGAATCACAGTGATAAAAATAAAGCAGGACAAGCAAGGTTCTACCAGAGCAAGTTGCTCCCACATGATACCCACAACAATGAAAGGTGTAAGTATGCAAAGGCTTGGCTGAAATGCCTTCTCAGGAGGAAACTGCAAATGTAGCCAATAATAAGGTCTGTGCTTAGTGTTTGTGTGGCAAGGAGATGTCCAACACAACCAGTAAGTGTCAGAACTCTGAAAGGAGCGCACCAGGCCATCAGACCAAACTAAGAGGGCTTTAAACATTTTTTATGAATTGCATCTTTTAAACGTAGTTAGGGCTACTCTTTGGTGGGACAGGGCTGGGAATGACCATGTGGAGCAACAACATTGCTGGCTGCCACGGATATGAGCAGAGATGGAAGGAGATGCCACATTCTAAACATGTTTTGAGAGCAGACTGACCCCTTGTCACCTTGCAGTTTTGCAAATGAACAAAAGCTATGCTTCCTGGGTACCCCAGATGGCGCCGCTGCCAGCTGATCCCATTACTGGCTCTGCCAGTTAGGTCCTAAGAACTTGACTTCAGTACCAGAATGCCATGCCTCATCTCCACAGAGCCCAAGAGAAGGTTTTATGATGTTTTCCAATTGTGCCTTCTAGGAAGGTATGCATCTCCCAGGTCAGTGTTTACAGAAAGCCTCACCTACAGAAAACTCCCTGCTTTTTATACATTATGACCATTGCCCTGTCCCATGTGATCAAAGGCGCAGTGACCTGTGGCGGGGTGGGGGGAGCATAAAATGAGGCAGACTAGGAATACATTAACAGTCAAGGGGCTCCCCTGTGAACTGTCAAAGTGACTAAGGAGCTGGGGGTCCTCACAGTATGTCATGGGGACAGGAAGAAGGTCTGTCTGCTAGCACCATGTTTAAATGTGCAGTCTGGAAACCAGAGAAGACCCATCAGAAGGGAAGTGCAAACCTGGCAGGGAAGTGTTCCTTTGTGCCATGCTCTCAGGAGGGAAACAGCTGGGGGAAGGCATCTGTCTGCAGGCCTGACTCCGGGAGACAGAAGGTTGAGTACAAGGTGAATTCTCAAGAGAGAAAAAAAAAATGTGAGGGAACCTTAGAGAAGATGAGACTCATACATAATTGATCTGACAGACAGTGCCTATTCAGTCACCACAGAAGGGCCACTCTCCCACACAAGAACGTATTTGCATTGAGAGGCACCAGATGCCACCTAGTTAAAAGTGTGTTCACAAGAGAGGTACCATGGCTGTCAGCTTGAGCTAAGGATTTAGAAAACCCAAACATCATGTCAGAGACCAATATTCTTTTTTTTCTTCTTCTTTGTGTCTTTGTTGGCTTCTCCTCCTCCTCCTCCTCCTCCTCCTCCTCCTCCTCCTCCTCCTCCTCCTCCTTCTCCTCCTCTATCTAGCACTGGACAAAATTGGACAGAATTTTAGTCAGTAGATGATTGAAGGAAGGCCCTGAGTCTTTATGATAATACCTGCTGTGTGGTTAGTTAACTCTTCAGGGGAAAGATTTATTTTTAGTAACATGATAATTGTTCCTAGACAATTGAGTTCATCTATTTCCTAAAGGCAGAGTAAAGGATGCCTGTATTTCATCAGCATGTATTTGTTTAACCCCATCCTTGTCCATCATCCTGCTGGGAATAATACTGAGCAAAACTGACATCCCTGTCTCATGAAACAATTCAGCAAATTTTTATTCATGTTAATAGGCATGTCTGTGACAAAATACTATGTTCAGTTTAGCTTACTAATATAAATAGCTTCTTCTGAACAGAGAGACACTTGGTGTGGATGTGGACAGTCGTCGAGAGGAAGCTGCAGTATGATGGGAATAGCAGGGCTCATTCAGACAAGTAAAACCAATGATAGAAAATAATTACACTTCAAAGAGAAAGAAGTTCACATAAAGACCTTTAACAGAAGACAGTGGCTGCCTGGCATGGGAGTTGAAAAAAAAATAGAGTTTCTGCCTCAACTGCCCAATTCACCTGTTCATCTACATAAAAAAAAGAACTTGAATTATTTGAACAGTCCAGATACTGCTGTGATCTGGAATGAAATTCAGTCTGAATCTATGACAGTTAACTGGACAAGGGCTTTACTAATGGCTCATAGTTGATAACCCAAGAAACCAAGCATGCCCAGTTCCACTGGTGCTGTGCTACCCATGGAAGCCACAGCCAAGGAAAGGACCTTTTCTCGATGAGCAAGAAGTGACCATTGTAGATGAGAACAGAAGGATTGTAACACTTCAGGAAAAATAATGATAAAGACAGAAGTCAAAGATAGCCATGGGGAAACTAGGGCACACGTGGGAGCAGAAGGCAAGGCAGAAGGGGCCAGAGAGAAACAGAGGGACGGCTGGTGTTCCGGGGAGGAGCTGTAAGGGCAGAAGTTCTGGACGGCTGTTCTGGGTGACAAGTGACACTAATAAAGAAGAAACAGAAGGCAGGCGGTAGCAAAAGTGAAACATCCCAACTTTCAGATAGCGCGGTGGCATCAGAGCATAATTGTGCACAGTGCTGGGTGGTCACAAGTGTGCAAGGGCAGGGAGATGGCAGGGCAGGACCAGGAAAGAGGCCAGCTTGACAAGTTAGGAGAAAATGGGCCAAGGAGCTGGCACTGGAACAGTGAGTCAGTCTCAGTTCCAGCTCAATCAACAGACTCTGCACTGAGAAGTATTTTAAAGCCACCTCTGACTTTGACAGCAGAGGGCTATGATCTCACCAAGTGTGTAAAGGCATGCCATCTCTAGACTAGAGGCCAGGTGAAATTATAAAGACACCAAAGAAAGGCCAGAGAGGAGGGCAGGGGAAGCTGATATCCACAGTAGAAACCTCACTGTTATGTCATGGCCTAGAGCATGGTCATGGAAAGGTTTAGCCAAACATAGTACAAGACATAGACTAACATCCAAATATTTAAATACAACTGGCATTTTTTCACTGAAAAATGTAAGTAACCTTGGAAATAGATATTTGTTACTAAAGAGATGGATAGGCGACTGGAAAAGTCCTCACCTGTTTTAACATGAATAAAAAAGCAGAGTGAGTAACCCCATCCCATCAATAGCTGCAGCTCCCCCAAAACTAGTAACATGCAACATATGCAGGCCTCTTTCAAACTCACAGCTCAACTGAGTCCCTGAGCTCACTGATCAGCCATGGATTATTTGTTCCAACTGGACAAGCAGAGTGGAAGTCAACATCTTGTCTTTCAGTGATCAGATCCCATGCCTCCTGTGTGTGTTTGTGTGTGTGTGTGTGTGTGTATGCCTGCCTGTGTGTGTGTGTGTATGTGTGTAAGCCTGCCTGTGTGTGTATGTGTGTACATACTGTATGTGGGATGCATGCATGTATGATGTATGTGCATGCATGTCGTTTGCATATGTATGTGTGTGCATACACGTGCATATGTAAGTATACATGTTCATGTGTTCATTCTATATGTGTCTGTACATGTATCGTGTGTGTGTGTGTGTGTGTGTGTGTGTGAATATTGCTGTGGACAGACCACAATGTCTCCCATAGGCTACATTAGTGACTTACCACTGAGCTATCGCCCTTTACCCTCCATGAGTTTTGTTTATTTTTTCAACTTTAGTGAGAACATTTGACATGGGACTTGTCATATCCTACATGTGGAATGTAACATACATTATTGTGGAGCATAGGCACAGTGTTAGATAGCTGACCTCTAGAACCCATTCATCTGAATATTGATACCTTTGAACCAGCACCTTGTCATCTTCTCTGCTACTCAGCTCTTCATAGTAACTACCATTCTACTGTTTGATTCCAAGAATTTAATGTTTATATATCTAAGAGTTGAAATGTGCAGTATTTCTCATTCTGTAGTAGATCTATTTCACTTAACATAATGTTTTCAGGATTCATCCATGTCAGTGCACAACTGCCTTCCTTTTAAAGGCTAAATAGGATTTCATTATGTGCATATGCCATTTAATCTTTTCCATTTATCCATCAGGGGACACAATGTTTCTGAACCTTTCCTACTTTGAATAACACTTTAGTAAACTAAGGAGGGTTAGTATCTCTCAGATATCATGATTTCAATCAAGCCTTCTGGATAAATAGCCCTAAGTGTTGGATCCCATGGGAGTTCTGTTTTTCATTTTTGCAGTCCGTCCACACTGTTTGCATTCTTACCAACAGTGTACAGGGTTGCAGTCTCTCTATATCCCCACTTGGCTGACTCCACATCCTCCCAAGCCTCACTGCTTTCCGAAGAGCAGCATCCCAGCAGCTTGGCAGAAAAGGATCATCCAAGTCATTGCTACCACAGACCTGAGCACCGCTTCTCTGTGTGTTCCAGCGGCATCCTGGCTTTACGCAGAAAAACAATGTGAGATTAGAGAGTGTGAGAACAGCAGAACCCCTCAAAAAAGGGTTAATGAGTGCTTCTCCGCAGAAAGCCCTAAAGAAATGAGTGTTCTGAGTGTAGAACATTCACTTTACAGTAGGTGGTGTTATTGTTACATGTTCATACAGACAGTGCTAATTAACAATCCTAAAGGCCACATCATTAAATTACCCTCGGCTTTAAGCCCTGCAATGTTTGACACATCCCAGCAATTCAATTATATCCAAGACACTAGCCTGAATGTCAGGTACTCTTCTGTGGCCAGTGAGGCAGGCAGCGACTGAAGCACATGAATCTTAGGAGGAGAGAACCACACTGGCGAACCTCCGTCCCTGACATATATACTAGATGGAAAGCAACAATAAATTACAAATAAAATTTAGAAGTGAAATGTGGACCTTACCAAATCTATATGTAAAAACAGGAAGACTCAGACAAGATCTTTAAAATATGACATGATAAATCAGTCCATTGGCTGCCTATCTGCGGAAGGTCCACTTTCTCCATATTCTCTGGGCCCTCCTCCCTGCTTTATGATTTCTGATCACAGCACACTTTGTCTGGGGGTTGAACTTGGACAACTTTGTAGCTTGCGGCTGGACTTTCCCTACAGTGAAGATTCTACAAAGCACACAAAGCGGCTCTGTTCCTCACCCTAGAAAACAATTCATGTATAGAGCAGAAAGGGCTTCCTCCTGGCAAACAAGAAAGAGACATAGAGACAATGAGACAAAGAGATAGTATACACACACACACACACACACACACACACACACACACACACACACACAGATACACGGCAGGGGGGAGGGGCAAGGAGGCCCAACCTGACCTGAACTTCCCTATGCAGAACCAGGCCTGTGCATAGGCTCAGGGCATCTCAGCATGCCAAGTGGCCTCAGTTGGCAGGTGACATGTGGCAGATCCTCCAGCTTGGAAGGTGCCAGTGAGGAGATTGCATATGGGAGAGGCACATATGTGGTTCAACGACACAAAGAGAGCATCAGTGCCCAGCAGGCCAGCTGGGCACTCATCTTCAGGCACAGAAGCAGCAGTGAGGACATCCTGCCTCAGTCTCCCTGAACTGTCTTCCTCAGTCTCTGTCTCTGAGAAAAACATTTCTTTATCCTTCCTTATTCCAGCACCAATGCATGGGGTCGCTTGAGAAGGCCTCCACTCAAATTCATGGGGTCAGGAAAATGTGAATCTACTTATCATGTTCAATAGAACACAGAATGCAGCCCAATAAATGTTTATAAATGGTGTGATAAATGGACAGAAAGCTGAAGGACAGACAGACAACTGACAGAGAAATAGGAAGATAAGAACATAAAAGAATAAAGCACAACAATAGGTTCTTGCTGCTCTGTATGAGAACAGAAACCTCTCCTGACAGCACCAAGCTGGATTTTAGCTCTCCAGAGAGAAGACAAGGGCAGCCACCCATCTCTTCCTAAGACAGGCATCACTATCTAGTCATAACACTCTTGCCACAGACACAAGAAGACAACTTCTCTCAGTTTCACTGTGTATGGTCCAGACAAGCACTGCCAGGCATCAGGCAACCAACCTCCCATCTATGAGCCCTGCAATCTCTTAGACAATTGCCAAGAACCTCTCTCTATCATGATGTCTTACAAAGCTATTGGTACTCAGAGAGCTCCAACACAGGCTTTCAGCATTTCCCTGTGGAGAATAATAACAGAACGACTTCATAGGCTTGCTGTGAAGATTAATGTTTACTGAGCCCCTGACAGGCTCCAAATCAATGGTTGTATCTGGAGACTGTCTATAGATTGGAAAAGTTCCTTATTTGCATTGAGACTTTTTGTCACTACTGAAAAATGCACTGCTCAGTTGTGTCACTCCCAAAAGGATGACAGAGAAAAGCCAGCATTGGACACTGCACGTGGGGGTAGTGCCATAGGAGCAGACCACACACAGGTTGGTTGTGGAAGTATAGTTTCTGATGTAGCTAGCTTTGAATGATGTCAGCAGACATTGCAGAGAACAGGACCTAAAGAAAGCAGGCAGAGAATTGAGAGGTTTGGCTTATAGTTAAAGCCTTGCCCCAAGTAGATAAAGAGGCTGCCCATCCCCATGAGATGAGATTTCCTCTGGGAGATAAAGTCAGGCAATTACACAGATGCTGGAGTCCCTTCCACCTCCATTCTGTGACACCATCCTCTGGGTCTCAGTTTACATCTTTTCGCATCCTCACTTGAAGTCTAATCACGCCTACTGAAAGTAAATCCTCTCTCTTGAGGACCCTTAGCGCTGGTGTGTGCTACACACCTGCAGATTTGCCCATGCTGGCCTCATATAATAGGATAATAACAAACACTCAAATCATACGAAATGTATGAGGAGAGATTGTTTGAAGCAACGCACCTGCACAAACACAGCCAATTAACGTGTACAACAACATCCCTTTAACTATGAAGCAGGTGACATCACAACTCCCATTTAACAGATAAAAAACTGATGTAGAAAATTTAATTAGCATGCTCAAGGTCAAACCACTTTAAATACATACAGCAGTAAGAGCTTGCCTCATTACTTATCAACTTCTTTCTCTCCCCCAGCACAGAGGTGGTGCTTCCAGAACACAGAGGCTGCACACTATGGTGCTAAGAGTCTGACTACATTTGAACCTCCTGGCCCTATATAGCTATTTTATTCCCCCACCTTCCCGTGCATAGCAAGAGAATGCTAAGGGCACACCCCATCACTGGGTTGTTATGAGAATGAGACAGATCACTCTAAGCATTCACTGAAGTTCTCATAAGCACTGTGTACACATACCTTCCTACTACAGTTTGAACAACAAACTGGGCTACCACATATCTACACCTCATCCTCCAGCCACAGGAAGTGCTTTTGTGTCCCTGCGGTTTTTTTTCATGATTAGTTCAAGAATGTGGGAGTAGAAATAAAATAGTCCCGTTTTAGCACCAACAAACATTGTAACACAAAGCATGACCATTAACTTCTTGGTTTTTAAATTGTAAGTCTCACCTGCTACTCTGGGAATCCTATTCAAGTGCAGTGAAGACAGGGCATACCACTCTCAGGAAAACTAAAGAGACCACCCTGAATTTACCTAGGATTATAATACCTCATGAGGGTCTCTGAAGGCCTCTGCTCAAGGCTTTTTCTTTGCCTTCTACAAAAGCTGTTTGTAGAATTCTTGATAAGCCAAATAATGTCCTCACAAGCAGGTTGCAGAGAAGCCCTCCTGTTCTTATCAAGCTGGAGAAGCCACTGTCCTGTGACAGAGTAGACTAAGTCAACATTTGAGGCAGCAGGTCTTCATTGCAAGGCTTCTTCCAATTTTCAGCTGCAGTAACACTAAAGTGCCCGTTCAGTCTGTTGAGAGGTAGAAGATGGTGTGACAGGTCAGACATTGTACTGGATGGGCCATTTATTTAATTGCTATTTCTCCTTGTAGTTGGACACACAGCTTAGGTGTCTCATGACCTATTTAATTTCTTACAGACCACTCAGGGCTTCCCTAAGGATCAGAGACCCCAAACAGTTTTTCCAGCACATAAGAAGTGTCTGGAGAATTTCATGATCATTATTGTGACCTTCCTCTCTTTGCAAATGTCTGTTGTACCTCATTTCATCCTGAATACAGGGAACCCAGAGCCCACTGCAGGGAACTCATGGTCTGAACCTTTACTGAAATCTTCCAAAACACATCTCTTTGTCCTATCTGATACCCAGCGCCTGCCGAGACATGTGCCTCTTAATGTGTCATTTGCTGAAAGAATGATTATTACTAGGATAGCTCATAAAACAGTGAAATCCTTCATCATTTTACCTCTAACTTCTTGTTTCCTCTTCACAAAGTGGTACCCCATGGGCTTGTCTGATAACTAAGGCACAGCATATCCCCATATATTCATTATCGTTTGATGCCTAACAAGTTATCCCAAAACTCTTATTTATAATAACAACCATTCTTTAGATTCACAATTCTATGGGTGGGCAAGTGGCCTGATCACAGCTAAGCATTTTTTTTTTCTGGGGCCTCCAGACCTGAATGCATATTACATACAACATCATTACTCTCATATTCAAATGATCAAAAAGTCACAAAGCAAGCACAGATTTGAGGGAAATGGATCCTGCCTCATGATGAGAGTCATTTTAAATTGTTGTAGCATAATAATATTTTTATATTATACCATAAGTGGTGAGTAAAAACACCTCTACAAAGTAATTTAAGTTTCTATTAAATTTTCTAGCTCATAAACTATTGCAAGACCTCTTACATAAGAGATAATCAATGTGATGAGCCCTTACTGTATGTCCACTCTGCTAGATACTGGGGTGTGGAGAAAGTCTAAATTATATTATGGCAACATTTCTGCTCTCAAGGTGCTTGTAAGCAAAGCAGGGAACTATTGAGGAACAAAGATGTATTTGAGATCTGGTGAAATATCAGCATCTGCTCTAGGGGCAGAAACAATTAATCATTGACTATATTCTGTTTATAGGAGCTTCTAACTCAGAACAGAGCTGCAGTGTGGGCAGGGAAGGCTAACCAAAGGAGAGAAGTTTTAAGATGGATCTGAAAAGTTGGTCAAAGTTGGTCCAAAGCATCTCAGTGAATAACTCCTTGACAGCCACTTAGTACCCTGCCTCCCTTCCTGGGACCTTTGTTTCAAAGGAGACTCCCAATAGTTACAGAGTACATGACAGAACCCTGTTTCCAGCATTGTCCAGGAAAAAGGAGGCGGTCCTCATCTTTGAAGCCATTTGTAAAAGGGAAAGCCTCTTTTTTGCTATGGTACAGTGGAAAGACTGTATTTTCAGTCTCCAAAGTTGATTATATTCATTTGTTTTTCTGCTCAGAGATTCCATTCCTGAATCTTTATATGTAAGGAGATTCTCCCTGCAGCACAACATAGAGTGTCACATGCACTTTAATACAATGCTTCTGGCACATGTAAGATAATCAGTGCAGTTTCTGCTCTCTACCATCTTCATCAGCAATTTTTAAGTGTCTACTCCACCTAATGCCTAATAATTTCCATATTGCAAGACCTCCTCATGCAGCAAAGCTCATATCAAAAGATTCCAGTATAGCAACCTGTCACAAGAAATGTATTTAGTAGTACCTGGCCAAGCTGTTTTCATTCCTATATACTCACCATATGTCCTGGTACCCATACACTACATCGGTGTGGGTACTTGGACACTGGCCTGATGGCCACTTGCCATTTGCTTCCAGGTTCCCTCTTCCAACCTAGCTAAATCACATTCCCTTCTTCCATTCACCTTTTACTTCTCCAACAAGAATCTCCTTTCTTGACCTCTCACTCCAGCTTCAATAATTAATCCTCATTACATCTGAGAACTACATAAAAAATGTGGAATTTTAGAAAGTTACCATGGTTTAAAAGATGGATAGGTAGGTGGATGAATGGATGGACGAATGGATGGATGGATGGATGGATGGACACTTGCACCATCAGGATATTCCAAACAATAAATAGATCTGCCAATAGCTCCATCTAAGTACTATAAAGTTCCTCCTATAAGACACAAGATTTCTCAAATCAGAGATGGTAGCTACCTTTTCTATTAATGTATAGGAGACGGTAATTGAGGCTCAGTTTCACAACATGACTATAGCATGCAAAATTTATGCTCAGCATACATGCCATTACTCACCAGAAACAACACTTAAGCACCATAATTGAAAAGAGAATAACAAGGTCCAGAAAAAGAATCCCCCTTGGGAATTCCAACTATAAGTTTGAGACAAGACCCTTGGAAATGAGGTTCCTCACTAACTGTCGCACATCATGAGAGACTCCAAACCTTGACACATTTGGGAGAGAAAGGCTTTCTGTGCATGGAAACTAAAGTTCACTCTTTTCAGATCCATAACCTAAATCATATTCCTCCTGCCCAAGGTTTCAGACAGCAATGGGTCCAAAAGACTCTGCTTCTCGGCCTCCAAATGTCTCCTTTCGCTCTCTCATTATCCATAAAGCCTTTATAACTCTCTCCCCACCAGCAGCAATTCATCAAGGTGTTTTTTGAGATCACAGAAAAGTAATTTAATTTAATTTTGGAGCACCATGAAATCTTTCTTTTAAAAAACACTGATGCAAGAAGAACAAAATAAAGTAATTGATTCAACTATTAAAGCTGGTGTCTTGCTGACTTCAATAAAAAGGAAATATTATACAATCTGTATAATAGTTTAAAGTGCCAAACAAGAAAAAGTCACGCTCACTTCTTGCGTATATTATTCCCATGGTTCTCCTTCATCCACACAAAGCACATTTAGTGATTGTCATGTATCAGACAGTCTACTAGGCCCCTTGATGTATAATTTCTGGAGCACAATAGTTTCCCACGTCCAGAGGAAACATTGGCATATAACACACAGTTATGCTACAGAAAGAAAAATGCATTAAGAGCTATGACCAGAGTGCAACACAGACATGAAAAATAAAAGAAAGCATACACACAAATGAATGGGTGCCAAAAGGTTTCCTTGAGGAAATCTAAAGGGTAATAGTGATTTATAGGAAAGCAGAACTCACACTGCTAGAATGGTCTGCACAAAGGCAGATGAATGAACCAACATTTTTAGAAGTACGGATCATTCATTGTGACTTAAGGAATGAGGATGATGAAGCTACAGAGCTATATTCAGAAATCAGATCATGAAGTAGAAACAAAGTGAGTGTAATTCATCTTAAAAGCTTCAAGCTGGTAAAAGGCTGCACACAAGCAATGTCATAATCTGGTGTGATTAGAAAACTTACATTTTTGCTGCATGGAAGACAAGAGAGCTGGTAAATGAGACTGGAGGTAAAATGACCTCCTAGATAAATACTAAAGTAATCTTGGAGAGAAATGACAAAGACCTAATAGACCAAAACAATAGATGTAGCATGTGGTTGAGGGTCTGTCAGTTTTGGATATAAGCACATACTTGCGGATGTAGCATCTATCAGATAATATATGTAGCAGTCAGCACTCCTAGGGACTCCCATTGTACCCGTATCTAGGTTGGACAAGCTATGTCTTTAGCAATCAGTGTGTTCCCAAGCCTGTGTTATCGTGCTGTCCCACTCACCTACTAGCTGTGTTCCTCCAGGTGGGTTTCTCTAGGACCTGTTTTCTCTAGGATATGTAGCTCTTACTTGTAAATTAAATCACAAAGCTTACCTGCTAGTTTTGGATAATGACAAGTATGATATTATTGTTTAGTCATGTGTATTCTAAAACTTGCATCAGTTATTATCCACAATGTCATAGAAAGAATGGTGTTAGATGCAAATGACAGAAAACTAGTCTGAAACTAGTTCAAGCAAGAGATAAAGGTAAAGGATGTCTCGGGAACTATATGAACAGACCTGGATTTAAACACAGCTTGACCCAGACTCAAATGATATCAGCACAGCAACAGGCAACCCTGGCTCTGTTCTTCCCATGAGGCTCCATTCCCAAACTCTTACTACTGTATCTTCACTACCCTAGGAGCTTCGAGTGTACATTATATCAGGTGTGACCTTCACTATGTTCTTCCATAAGCCTAGAAATTCTCTCCTAAACTGGAATATGTGATGATTTCTAATAACAAAATAGAATTCATATTTTAATTTAAGCCTATTTTATATACTCTATACCTGGGACATTTGAAAGAACAAAATTCAGGGCTTGAGTTTGATCTGGAGATCCCACATGATTCTGCATGCTTGTAGCAATTCATGCTTATTATCCCAGCACTGGGGAGACAGAGACAAAACAACCCTAGGTCTTGGCCTAACTAATTGTCAAGCTTTAGCCCAGTGTGAGTCCCTGTCTTCTTATACACACACACACACACACACACACACACACACACACACACAGAGTTGGCAATATCTGAGGTATGATACCCAAGGTTTTCACATACACATGCACAGATACCTCAAACATATAGGTACCTTCACATACACAGAGAGAGACAGAAAAATAGAGACAAACAGAAAGAGAGAGAAAAGGAGAGAGAGAGAGAGAGAGAGAGAGAGAGAGAGAGAGAGAGAGAACTGAGTATCAAGAAGGAATGGTTGACCAAACTCACAATAAGGGTCCTGTTATAAAAAGCAGAGGAAACACATGCTAGATTCGTAAATCCCTGACCTCGTTTACACAGCCTCAGGCAAAACTCCCTTTAGTTGCTAAGGGGCTCTGTAAAGATTCCTGACCTTGCTGGTGCTGCCACCATTTTGTGCTAGGTACTAAAAACAGGTGGCCTTTCTTTGTACTTACATCAAAATCATAAAGTAATTATTTCTTGTTGAGGCTTCAGGTGTTACTGCAAATACTTTCCTGATGCTACCCTGGGATCATCTGAATTCCACAGGATCAATTTGAGAATCACTTGAGATGTTAGAAGGAAGACAGTGAGGGAGAGCTTCTAGCTTTGAAAAGAGCCTCAATGGGAAGGAATCAAATAAAGGGATTTGACAGTAATCAATATCAATTCTATTGTGAGAGGCATCCTTTTCCTCGCTGGAAAGTATCTTCTTGTCCCTAGGGGCTTCCTCATGTCTATAGGATTTAAATCATTTCATTCATATTTTCTATCAAGCCACATCAGCAGTGAAATCCATGACTCAGGTACTAATGTGTGTCCCCATCCAAATGTGCCCACAAACAAGTGAACACACACAGCAGTTGTGTGAGCATCAGAAGAGATGATTACCAACAAACAGACCCATTTCTTCTACACAGAAGAGCACAGTGCAGACAAAGAGTGCCCCTTTGCAGTGAGCACAGTGCTCATACACAGGGCATTATCTTGAAACACTAAATCTCAATCTTGGTTTTCTTTATTTTGTTCTGGACACATCTAGAGCTCTCTCATCTATTAGAAAAAAACGTGTATGGAAAGGCCACATCTCTTCTATCCCTCACCCCAGCACTTGCCATTATGCCTGGTCTATGATTAATCTCTCATAAATGTATATTGAGACAGTGCATTTATTTTTCTAGACACTGGTAAATAAAAAGATCTAAAATATTGGTTTGTGCTTAAAGATCTGATAGCCTTGTGGGGTACAAGGTGAAAACATAACTCATTTGAAATACAGCAAAATGTTTTAAATGTGCCTATAGATGAGTGACCCCTTTTTGTTTATAAAGAACTAAATTATGTCCATTATCTTATTTGACTTTCCTCTAACTCAGAGGTAGTGGCTTCGCATGTAAGACAGCTTCATTTTATATGTGTGAGATCAATTGGTTGGGATGCAAGGGACAGAGACACTCAAGTAAAATTACATAATTCATTAATCACAGAGGCTGGACCTGTCCCCTCTCTCCTATGTCTGGGCTTTTCCATGGCATCTTTGTATCTTTTCATAAAATTAAACATGAAGATGTTCAACTACAGACTTCAAGGAGAGCAGACTGGATGTAACTGCTAAGGAGTGCTTTTCTAACCATCAATTTGCTATTATGGAAAGTACTCTCCAGTCTTTCTTCCTGTCGCCACCCAAAATCACAGAGCTACGGATGGATGGATGAGTTGAGAGAACATTAGAGAGTGTCAGTTTGGACTATTGCAAAGTTAGCCAGCAGCTCACAGAAAGCACAAGGCTCTTCCCTCTGCTCTCCTTGCCCTAAAACCTCAGAGCCTAAGTCTTCCTAATGACAACAGAGGACTACCTTTTGAATGCAGACATCCTGTGGTGGGGCTTCTCCTCATACACCTCCAACATTTACTGCTTGGAACATATCCTGACCACTCTTAGAAATTTCCACTGTTGTGGTGCCCCCCCCAACAAATAGAACTTTGATTCCTTGTCATCTCTACTCATCAACCCACAGGACCAGTTCAGCTTCCCTCACCATGTGTCTGCTGGGTACCTGTCATGGGCCAAGGACCCAACTGGGACCAGCTGCTGCTATCCCCAGCCTGCAAGCAAAGAAATAGCTTATGAGAGGTTGAACTATTGACCCAATAGCTCAGAGCTGAGCAGAGGCAGGCAGGACCAAGTCTCTTTTAAAGTCTGTGACACACAAATTAGAATGCATCCCCTCCTCTGGATAGAGCAAAGAGCCATTTTGCCAACAGGGCTCCCTCTGCAGCACTATTCTGTTTTACAAGTCAGTAAATGCTTGGGAGCTCCTCATGTAATGTATGAGGTTAATTAATAATATGTAAAAGTTATCATTTATACAGCATAATCCCATAAACATTTATTAGTATGCTAATAGAAAGTAATGGCCATGTGAGCATAAAATCAGATGGGGCTGTTGTGACACAGCAGAATGAAAAACCAGCATTCTTCTATCTAGCAAGAGTATGCAGACATGATCTGGGAGATTTCATCATCACTACACTGACCTGGCCAGGTTGAGAAGAGGCTGGCTGGGATTTTGGAAGTTTGAATTTGGTCCTGGCTCTGCTTCTCCCTAGACAAGGAATGAAACTGGCATTTATTGCAAATTATTCTGTCCTAGTATTTCAGTAGTTGTCTTTGCATTGATTTACTCATTCACTCTACCTTGGCTCTACCTTGGTGAGTTTGAGCAGTTACTTGGCACCTAACATATATGCAAATATATTCTGCAGTTATGCAAAGGTGAGATTAACCCACTCTCCCTCTCCAGGTATCAGTCTCTTCCTTGGATTGCCAGATTCTTCATCTCTTGCTCTCACAATTTCCAGAAGGTTGTCCATCTTCTCCTTTAAATAGTCACAGTCAGTGATGTCATTCAGTAAGCCCACTTTCTGTAGCTAAGTGCAAAGCAGATTATTGCAACAGACTTTCTACAAAAGACAAGGGACTTTAAATCTTAGGTCGCCACTGTTTGGCGCGGCCATGAGGCAAGACTTCGGATCTTTGCCTCTCATTGCCTTTGATGATGAAGAAAAAGTCACTGGTGGAATGCACCCGTGTCAGTTTCTCAGTGGAAACTAGGAGATAATAGAAGTTCTCTGGAAATAAGATACTTGGAGATGTTTAGAAACGCGTGTATATGCTTTTTGTTTCACCCTATACATGTAATTATTAAGCATTGTCAGAAAGCTTCTAGATGCAGTAATGCCAGAGATGAAGTACTTGCGGTCTCACAGCTCATGACCCTTGTGATGGAGAATGATAGAAGGTCACCATTAAACAAATGAAGTTATAAAGTCCTTTTTTATTGGGTTGTCTGTTTGTGTGTGTGTGTGTGGGGGGGTGATCTGGATCTGCTCTGTACCACAAGGCTTGTCTTGAGCTTTGCAGCAGTCCTCCTGTCTCAGCCTTTCCAGTAGAGGAACTATAGGCATGGGCCACTACACAGGGCAAAGACACCATTGATTTATTTAATTATTTACTTACTATATGTCCTTGGGATTGAAACTAAGACCTCACGTGTCAAGCAAGCACTCTACAGTCAAGCCTCATTCTCTGACAGCATAATGGCCATATGAGCATAAAATCAGATTTGGGGGAGCAGGCACTGTGACACAGGAAAAGATGAGCAGAAAACCCACAGTATTCTTCTATCCAGTAAGAGCATTACTCGATATAAATTGCAAAGTTATACAGCTCAAAGGGAGAGAAAAGGCAATTGACTTCGTTTGGATGGAATTTTCCTCAGGATGCTTCATTAACCAGAAGGCTTGTGTCTTTAACTTGGTCATGAAAAGTGAACAGTTATGCAGCTTGGTTCTTTCTTATATAACATTATGTCTATCGTACATGTAGTTTTGTTTAACTACTATGTGATATTTCAAATTTTTTTAAGGATCTACTTATTTATTATACATTGTACAGAAGAGGGCACCAGATGTCATCATAGATAGTTGTGAGCCACCATGTGATTTCTGGGAATTGAACTGAGGACCTCTTGAAGAACAATCAGTACGCTTAACCTCTGAGCCATCAAATTATTAAACTATAGCTTTTTTTCTCTTTTTTCTTTCTTTTTTTGGCTACTAAGGCACCATTAAGTAGTCGCTACTATTGCCTCATTATATTGACTATCCTTCTATGTGCTTCAGATACAGGAGAGTTCTTTCTCAGCACTAGCAATTGCTAATGAAATTACTGGCACCTAAAGGCTATGTGCAGATAAATACCAGCAATCACAGAAGCCCACACCATTGTATATTATTTGTGGAGGGCGATGTAGTCGTAGGACTTGGGGTTATTATATGCTAGATTCATCTGGTACTGATCTCCAGGACTGGGGAAGAGGCTTGCTTAACATACACCAGTACCTTCCAAAGCTCAGTAGTGACTACTGGAGTTCTAGCCATTGTTTTGGTACTTTTCTGAATGAGAGTTTGAAGTGGTTCATAATTAACCCCATTTAAGCAACAAGACCCATCACAGGATGAGAACTGCTCCCTGGCAGTTCAGCTGATGGAGGACATCTGGCTTTGGGAGCAGCTTATAACAGTTTGTACTGAAGGCTGTCTGCATGGGGAGAACGGGAGAGTATATCGAGCATCCAGATAGGTTCTGAAGCAAATGGGGAGCCATGGGCAATACTTGAGGCCTACATCCCTGTGTGCATCTACTGTCCTCTCCCTTCAATCTGAACACCACAGACACAGCACACTGGCCATGGCCCCCTGACTTCCTCCCCCTCCCACACCTCCTGACTGCTAGCAAAAAGACTGAGTTCTGAGCTAAGGAGCCAGGAAGTCAGGAGGTCAGGGCTGCAGGCCTTCAAGATGAGTCACCTCCAGGCTGCCAGCATGAAAAAGACATAGTCTCATACCCAGGTGTGAGAACTGGAAGAACTCTGAGCCAGCCCCACCCAAGGCTCCATGAGAGTTCAAACAATCCCCAGAGCCAGTAAGAAGAAAATTGTCTCATAAAATTTCCCATTGATTTTAGTTGGATCCTTATAAATCCCGTGGGGCCAGATTGCTTTTAGCATGATTAATATCCTGCCTTCCCCAGCCACATCTATGTTCTGTCCCTTCGCTCTTCTAGTCTCTAACACTTGTACACACCCACAACTCATGCTCACTCACTGTCACACACACCCAGCGTCCAGTCCTGCAGGGACACATGCACACAGAGACACCTTAAATAAGGCTGGTTCCATTGTCAGGAAACTTTCAGTTTGTTGCCTTTTGTAATGTGTTTTTCACACTTATCTCAAACCTGGCCAGCCCTTGCCTCATGACCAGATTTTTCCCTTGAAAACATCCCAAATTCACATAATCCAGAGCACAGACCTCCATCAATCACAGGCCCAATGACTGGTGGGTCAGCACTGGGAACCAAAGCAAGCTTCTCAACAGCTTGTTCTCTGCACAGCTGGGGCTTCCCAGGGTCCATAAGCCAGCAAGAAGACACCTTAGTGAGTCCCCACCCAGCTCTGTGTGGAGCTGTGGCTTTTCATGATTATCAAGGAGCATGCATGAAGCTCCTTTGTTCACGGGAGCATAGGGATCAGAGGAAGCACCCTCCCCACACAGGGCAAACTCTAAGTGAACCCACAACAGACATGGCCCCAGAGGACTCAGTAGAGAGCAACCTTTACCAATGACCATTTTAGGGGGGAAATCAGTGTGGTAATGGGATAAGATTCATCACTGTGTCATCAAGGATCATGGCTCACCTAGCATTCACTCTCATGCAGTTCCATACTCCAGCCACCTCTCCCTGAAAACATCCAGACATTTCATCAAATCTCCTTAGTAGCTATAAACTTACTAAACAAAGGCAGACTTCAGAAGGAAAATCTGCCCCAGAATGACAAGGGATCCTCAGGCAGCACAGAGGAAGTTCGTGTATCTTGTGACCCTCCGGGACATTTGTGATTTGTGACAGGCTTTTGCCTATCACAAAAAAGCATTCTTCTCACAGATCTGAAATGCCTCACCAAAGGCCCCAGCTCTCTATACTGTTCCCGTCTCCTGCATGTAGAACCTCACAGAGTCTGAAAGTATAAACCCAGATTTGTTTTTAACTCCCCATAGCTCCCAACATAAGCTTTACCACACAGGGTAAATGCCTAATGAAACGGCTGTTATGGGGAGGTATGTCTGGTCTGAAGATATCCACTCTTTCTCAAAGGTGGTTATCTTTTGAGAGAAGAACTCTATAAGGTCCTGCCCCATCCCTGCAGCTCAAATCCAAACATGGTTATACTACAGTCCTATATTACCAGGCATGGCAACCTTCTCTAATGTCAACTGTGCCCTAAAAATGATACTACAAGCACATCTTTAATACACCATCTCTTTTTCACAGAGAAGTGCTTGGAGGTAGACATCCTAGACATCTTTGCAGGTCATCTCTACTCAATATGCCACTTTGCAGCCAGGGATACAGTCTGGGTCCTTCGAAGGGCAGCTGGAAGATGAGGTGACCTGTTGCATATGTATCTGTTTGGAATGGTGGCTGCGATGTTTATCTGACAATGATTATGTGCCATGCACCACACACTGCTCTAATTGCTAGCATTGCAGTGGAGAATACAAATAGCAATCAGGAACTCCACATCCTCATGGTGCTCACAGTCTAGTGGGGCTTCATCCTAAACAAGTGTCAACAGCCCTTAGAACTGTGTCATATGTGCTGTTTCTATCACTTCTCAGCCTTTTGGCTAAGATCAAATGCATTTTTGTTGTTTCTATGGCATCACCCTTTGTCTGCTCCATGGGCCATATCTCCAAGACTGGAAAAGTTCCAGGCACAACAGGCATTCGGTAAACAGTTTCTCAGTTGCCGAAGAGCAGATGATTATAAATGTGGATTTGTAATGCAGCCATATCCCTGTCAATGCCCAGGTCACACCAGCAGCATGTCCCAAGCTCTGGTCTAAGGGCTTATATGTTCAGACTCCATTATTATAGCACTCCCTTGCCTAGGATCCCTAGCCCTAACTACCTGCCCAGACTCTGAGCTCATCTCCTCAAGCCATCCCGCCCCAGTCAAAGAAAATGGATATCATTTTGAAAATGTACAAGACACTCTCATTACTGGAAGTGAGTAGCAGCCATGTCTAACCCACCCACTTGGCTTCATTTCTGCTGAAGACTTTCCCAAACCACTTATACAAAGCATTCTGTCAACCACCCTATGTAAGTGGTTTGATGTAGTAACCTGGTCAATATCCCTATTGGTAAAAGTGTTCTATACACACACAGGGGTGGGGGGAGAGGAAGGGAGGGGTGGAGGGAAGGAGGAAGAGAGAGAGAGAGAGAGAGAGAGAGAGAGAGAGAGAGAGAGAACCCAAAGCTTTCCACCCTGGGTTGGCTGAGTTGGATTTCTCTTTTGCCCCTCCAAATCCACACTCTTTCTCCGTCACCCCTGCCCTGATCTGTGTTAAAAAGCCAGCCTCTCCCACAGCCACTTAGAAGACATGAGACCATAGGCAAGTTACTTAATGTAGCTCAGCCTCAATTATCTCTCCAGGGGTGGCCAGTTCTGGACAGCACTGGATGATCATCTCACACATAAACCCCTTCTAGTGTCCTGTTTATAGACATGCTAAGACATGTTTATCAGTGTTAGCAATGTGTTGAAGAGAAAAAACAGTGAGCTAGCCTTCATTTTCACTAAAGTCTTTAGTGCTAGCTCTGATTTAGTGAGGAAACCCACAGACAGAAGACATGTGCCCACAGTCTGTAGCTACACAGTTAAAATAACTATTTTAAAAATAAAACCACCAGCATGCTCAATGTAATTGTTTAAAGAAAATTCATTTCCATGGCCATACAGATCACAGTTGTCCAGTACTTCATGCTAGAAAACAACTTTTGAACAGAAGAGCAATTCTACCTCTGTTTATATTCTAATGTGCTCAGAGTCACAAACTTCAGGCTGTGACACCCCTGACAGAGAAGAAACAGGTCATGTGGCGTAGTCAACAGGAATAGTGGTAGGCCCAGTGTGCTGTTTGAAATATGCTTTTCTTTAAGCACAGCAATGGCTCTTTATTCTCCTGAACTCGAGTGTTCCTGAAATACAGTCAGCCAGGTTAACAGCCAAGTCCTAAAAGGTGCCAATGCAGTCTATTAGGAAAAGGAAAAAAATCCCATGTTATAAGTCACTTGAAGGCAGTTTAATTATAAAATGTGTGAAGTTGGGTTGGAAATGTGAAGGGTCACACTAGCTGTTTCCTCGGAGCCTTTGGAAAGTGTTAACTAGTTATCGTTATATGAAATTTATGACTGTGCCAAGCCCAGGGCTATTTATTATTTCCTAGGCACCTCAACAGTTCCCAGTGATACCAGTTGATAATCACCATTAGACATACCAATGCTGGCACCGGTCAGAAGCTTTAGATGTGAACATCGACATCAGAAGTCTCCCTACCAAACATCTAACCTTTAGGCCTGTTTAGTATCCGTATTTTTAAGCAGTCATTAACTGTCTTTCCACTTCTTCCATCTCCAAATGTGAGGCTCTTTTATCAACAATCCTATGGGCACCCTTGCATGAGTGGGCACATTCACATGGAGAGACCCCACTCAATTTGAAAAGAGTCATTACTGACAAGATCTACCTAGTACAAGACATGTCCTAGAAGCTGAATCTCTCCACACCCTGAGAAACACACACCTACTGAAAATGGGGCCTTGTTGGCACATGTTTTTCTACCTGCCACACTATGAGATCACAAAATCAAAAAACAACCCTCCCTTTTTGGTAAATCTACATCTTTATCTTCATTCACCAAATAGGCTAAAGGTAGGGTAGCACCGAGAAAGGGAGCGTCTGCCCCAAAATGAATAGACACTAATCCTCCACTTGCAACCAACTGGTGATCCCATGAAGGACCAAACTGCAGTAGTAACGTCAGAAATTGGAGTAGCCTCCAAGGTGGAGCAGCCTCTGTGCACCACAGTGGAAGTACTGCTCTTGGTGACATGCTGCGAAGCACTTAACAGTCCTTGGCCAGGAAGTTTGAGTTTGTAGTGCCATCATGCTCTGTGTTACAGGTGTCCCAGGCTTGCTTGATTTCAAGTGGCTGTGTGATATCATAGAATAGACATGGAAAGTGATGGCCAGTAACACTACCATAGAATACTTCTTATCTACAGATAGAGATAATATAGTCAAGAGCATTGGAAGCAATAAATTTTGTGCTGGTTCTAAATCTATTTTTGAGGCACTTTATTTAATTGCAAGTGATACAACTCAGATTTTAACAACAGCCTCACAAAATTCCTTCCACTTTTAACAAGTGAGCTCAGACTGTTGCAACTCACTCCATGGAGCACGTGACTGGGTGGGGATCTCTGGGAGACAGGGTCAGAAGTATACCAAGCCACAGAAGGAACTTCAGGTGGTGAGTCAAGAAGCCAGATGTGAGCTGAGAGCTTGCTTGAAGCCATCTGGAATGGTAAGAGGAGGCCAAGTCAACATCTTCGGTGAGCTGGAAGCCAGACACTTAAGAAACAAAGTCTTGACTAAAAGGACACAAGGCAGACTCCAAAAAGATGAAGCACAGTAGAATCGAGTAGAAGTCAAGTCATGGACAGAAAGACAAGGCCACAAACCAGTGCAAATGGCTTGGACTGTGCAGTACATACAGCACTGTAACAAAATGCTAAAGATAATCAAGTTAGAAACCGAAGAGGTATAACTCAGACCATAGCTTTGAAGGTTTCTCCTTGTAACTGGTCCCATTGCTTGGGTCTATGCCAGAGCAGCAGAGCACAGTGGGAACTGCCCACCTCATGACCAAAACATAAAGAAACAGGAGGGGGTGAAAGTCTACAACCCCCTTCAAAGGCACACCCCTAGTGACTTACAAACTTTCCTCTAAGCCCTATCTCCTAAAGCTTAAAAGACCTCTCAGCATTGGTACCTGGGTATCTGAGCCCTTAACACATAGACACTGGGGGTCATTTAAGACCCACACTCACACCTGCTTCTCTCACTACAGTCAGTTTCACCTTAGAAATGTAACACAGTGATGGCCCGAAAGAAACCTGTAGCTATCCTAGCCCTGCTGGGCAGTACAAATGCATGAGTGTGTTAGGCCATTTTAAAATTGCAGAAAGGAGGCCACCAATACATGAGGAAACTGTTCAAAATGTAATAAACACATATTTCCAAGGCACAGTTCAAATAGTTAGTGCAAATAATAGTACTTTCAGAGATGTTACCATCACACATTACACTACCATCATAAGGCTCTATTTCTACATGCTTATTCTAATACCCAAAGCTACAGGTTTATAGGACTGTCACTGCTCCTGAATCTCTACCTCTAAACACATTGGCTTTGATTTCTCTTGCTACAAAGCCAGCAACATTCCCACCAACCCCAGACTCAAGCTAATTCTCTGAGGCGATCCCTGCTTTGGCCTTTCTGGGACAACATAGTCTGCAAACTCCTTAGAATTTTACAGACTTATTTTAGAGGACTTAGTGCAATGCCTAGTACAATAAAACTACATTGATCTGTAAGCCAAGAGGCCTGCATGGAAGGAAGGCATTCTCACAGTTTCATATTTATTAGACCTTCTTATTTTATGATTCACTTCATGGGACCCATGCCAGTAGTCCTGCTCCTTTAGGAAGTGGCCTGATGACTCGGTGACATAGTGTTAGGTATCCCTAACCAGGAGCTCTCGGGCTGGCCAGAGGCTTCACAATGAGATGTGGACAATGTTTTCTTTGCCTTGATCTGTCTGATTTGTCCACATGCAGAAGGGCTGTTAGCATGTGCTCCAGGCTCCAGGGAAGTGAGCCACCAAGTCTCACTAGTAATCTGGGAAAATTTCCATGATTTCATTCTCTCACCCACAGTGATGTCCTGCTTACAAGCTCAAATGAGGGGAGAGGTCTGCTTTCAATTAGATTTATCCCCCCAAAAAAGTGTTTTTAAATGGTGTGTAAAAATAATTCAATAAAGGCCTCAGAGGTGTGAGCTGTTGTGAGCCTCCTGTTTGGAAAACGTCACTCGGAATGCACCCAGAGTCAACAGAGGGATGTGATGCCTTGAAAAATTAATTTGTGAAATGCACCTTCGAGGCCACTTGTCCTCTGTGCCCGGCCCTGGATCATCACCCTGGTTAGGTCACGGTACCCAGATTGGTGCTTTAGAAATCACACTTTCCATTGTTCCTTTAACCTAGATGTCCCCAGGAAAGTTAGCCCCCACGCAAATGATGCTCTGTGGCCTTACTCCAGACAATTATCAACTCATAAATCTTGGTCAGACAGTAATGAGAGTTCGAGAAATGATTAAATTTAGTCCAGTATTACCATGTTAGAGGGAGGGTAGAGCTGGAGGGAGTGAGGCTGGGAGAGTCTGGGGGGGGGTGAGGAGGTGGGAGTTACTGAGAATACTCTATTTGTTGAGTGGCATTTTAGATGGATGTGAATGATGTCATTCCAGCTGGTAATAGTTCAATAGGAGCTCAGCCTCCCAAGCTAAGTAGGAAAAAAAAAGCTGAAAACAGGATGGATGGTTGGGGTACAGTGTACCCCATCTCAGCCAATTACTCCAGGGCGCTCTTAGTGTTAGGATCAGAGTTGCCAGTTCTTCATAAAAAACAGGTGAGGTTCTGGGAGGTAAGCTACTAAACTGTTATAAAGGTTATAAAAAGTGGGCCAATGAGATGGCTCAGCCATTAAAGATGGTCCCACTGAGTCCGACAACTTGGGTTCCATCTCTAGAAACTACATGGTACAGGGAGAGAAGCCACACCCACACTTTGCTGCGTAAATCTAATTGAAAGCAGATCTCTTCCCTTGTCTGAGCTTATAAGCAGATCACGGCTGTCCTCCGACTATCATACACACCAGACATTCCCAGGCACTCCTCCCTCACATATACATAAGAAATAAATGTTATGCTATATTTGAATATATGTAAATAAATGTCATAAAAAGAGGCTCTCTGGTTAAGGGAGTTAATGTTATTTCATTAGGCAATGATCATGTTGTACAAATCATGCTTGCTAGGTCTTCTACTTAGGCTAAAACTGTATGCCTCTTGCCTGCTCCCTGGCTCCCATCTAGGAACAAGCAGCAGCATGTACCACCTGGGTGACTGGAATGAAGGTCTTCACTCCCAAGAATTCCTCTTCCAGTAGACAGACTATGTCCAGCCACTGAACACAAACTTTTAAGCATGTCACATGACTATTTTGAGCAAAATGCCCTAGGAGTTCACCACAGACCATGGGTCAAATTCAAGTCTCAGAATTTCCTGTCAAGTGCTACAGATTTTAAAACACATTTCCTGCCCTCTGGACTCACTTCCCACAGTCCTCGAGTCCTGAGGCCCTGTTGTCCTTCACCTCCACTGGACATATTTGTCCTGCAGCCTAGAATGTCCTTCCCTCAGGAGGACTAGATCCCCTCTTGTTCCAGGCCCAGGCTTCACTTTCCTCAGCTGCTCCATGAAAACTGTACCCTGGCCACCTTCCTTATTGGCTAGATCCATTCCCTATGTGCCACTCCCACCACCAGATCACCTGGAACGTCATCTCTGGGAGAAGACAGATTCTGATAAGCTCTCTTTGCTGTGAGCTACTTCTGATAACTAGACAGTCCACACTTGCCAAAGGAAAACAGAGCTGACCAGAGTCACTGACACATGTACTGCCATGCTGGACTATCTGACTTCTGCATTCATCCTTTGGTAAAGTCTTACGTCCCAGCCTTGTATTCGCTCTGCAAGGCGGCATAGCTGGTCTCAGTTTTGTCATCTATTGGCTCTACCCAGTTTGGTAGGTGCTCAAACATGGGCATTTGGCCCTGCCAAGAGACATATCTGGTCCAGCTGCCCAGGCAGCAGAACAAACTACAGGACAACAGTGTTTGGATAGAAAGAAAAGAAATGTTTGCACCACTGCACTCTCAGACCACACCACGCTGACCTGTACCCACAAGATTTTGATGTCAATCTATACAGAGCTACCAACATTATTAACTGAATGGGATCAAGTGATCTTTGATGGAAAATAGGAAGCTTTTTTGTTTTTAATCATTGTAAGTTAATGCACATTTTACATAATCACAGCACTCACATAATCTCAGCAATGTTCCAAATACAGCCTTCTTTCATCCTTGATTCTGTACAATATAAACAAGGAAACAGTATAGTAAGTCCTAGGAAGAATCTTCTCTCTACCTTCTTGTGGTTGTAAGTGAATTTAGCCTAGCATCCATGAACCATAACAAATGTTCCTACCCACTGCTACTCTGCTAGGATTCAGCAGCCAAACTGTATCCATCTCACTTCTTCTACTTCCTAAGCACACTGAAGTCTATTTGTGTATCACAACTAAGCTTTCTCTCTGGGCCTCCCAGAGCTCTTGACACAAAACAGTTTTGCAAAAGTAGCATAAGTCAGAGAGAAATAAACAAAAGTAAACACAAGTTCCATGAAGAAAGAAATGGAAAGGATGCTGCAACAGAGAAAGTTTTCCCCGAAAATGATGTACATTGGACACGGTTTCCAGAGAAGGCACATACATGTGGAGTTCACATTCAAGATGAGCCCTAGTGACAACTTAGTTCCTGCTTAGTGAGTTTGGTAGGACACAAGTGACTCATCGCCTCCTCAGGCTCTGAAAATGAAAGTAGAGCTGCCTGTGTTCCATATTTCATCTGAAGGAAATATAGCTAGAATCCATGGCATAGCATGCTGCTTTGGATGCTAGAACTATGAATATAATTCACAGAACAGATTTTTTTAATGCAGAGACAGTCAGACACCATCACATAGCAATACATTGATGATAACTGCTTTAAATGTAAACAAAACGGGATGAGACAGAGTTTGACAGGGGAAGGACTAGGCATGCTCAGGGTAGGCCGCATAGAACGTGGCATTGCCAAAAAGGCTCAAAAGTAGAGAGGAAATGAACCATACCAGATTCTGAGAGGCTAAGAACAGCCAACGTAAAGAAACCTTGGCATGTTGAAACAGAATCCAGGGAAGTGACGTGGCAAGCAAAAGGAAGAACCGAAGGAAGAGAGGTGGGAGGTGTAGACAGAAGCACTATGGCAAAGAGCCCGTCCTGACTGATGTTTGGATTGTATTCAATTCACTAAAAACCCACTGCTTGTTTCTCCATGCGGCATGGGGAGGTGCTGACCTGATTTGTGTTTCAAATATCATCTGGCTGCTTAAGAATCAGATGTGCAAGGGCAGAGTGAAGGCAAGCAGCAGCAATATCAGGACAGAGATGATCTTGAGAGACCTGGGGACAGATACAGTTGATGAGACAGAGGACACAAAATGTGGGTGTGGCTTGAGATGGGAAGATGAAGAAGGGGCAGAGTAGGGTAGGCTGGGACCAGGAGGGTGGTGAGTCACTGTCTCAGAGAGGCGGCTGAAGGAGGCACCCTGATCTGGGGAACAATGGTGTTGTCGAGAGAAAGGAGGAAAGGCTCGAATGTGTCTTGCCTTCTCTGAAGCCCTAAGACAATATTTGGAAAGAAGAGTCAGTAATGGGAATCCCTTATTGTCTGAACCACTGGGTCCCCTGTGACAAATCCCATAGTCCAGATGATTTTACAAAACTGAACTTTTGTTTTCACTGGTCTTCGAGGCTGAGAAAGCCAAAGTCAAGGTGACTGGCAGATCAAGTGTCTGGTGTAAGCCACTCGCCAGTTCTGAGATGTCTTCTTATATCCTTATATGAAGGAAATGATGAAAAGCTTCTTCTAATTCCACTCCTGAGGGCCACTGACCCACTCATTCCTTCTCAAAGTTCTATACCCTCATCCATCACCATGGGGCTCAGGCCTTGCATGGGAACTTTAGAAAGGACATTCAAGTCACAGTGTGTCCTTCACCTCTTCTGTTGGGGGATATTAGTTGAGGATGTGTTACATTTGTTAATGCTCTGGAATATTTGTTTAATGATGCAAAGATGTGTTGCATTCTTTCATGTTAGATTTGTTTAACTGTGAAGCTGTGTTACTGTGCCTGCCTAGAACATCTGACTGGTCTAATAAAGAGCTAAATGGCCAATAGCTAGACAAAAGAAAGAGACAGATGGGGTTGGCAGGCAGAGAGAATATATAGAAGACGAGGAAAGAGCAAGAAAAGGAGAAGGAAAAGAGGATGTCAGAGGTCAGCCACTCAGCAACACAGCCAGCCAAGGAGTAAAAAGGTAAGTAAGGTGTCTAGAATAAAGAAAGATAAAAGCCCAGAAGCAAAAGATACATGGGCTAATTTAAGAAAAACTGGGTAAAAACAAGCCAAGCTAAGGCCAGGCCTTCATAGGTAAGAATAAGTCTTGTGTATTTCTTTGGGAGCTGGGTAGCAGACCCCCAAAGAGTTAAAAAAAAAAACAAAAACTACAGCTTCTAATGGTGAAAGGACATTTTATCGTAGAAATATATGACTAGAAAAGGATCATTGTATATGCTGGCTAGTTTATGTCAACTCAACACATGAATATCTGGAAAGATGCACTCTGGGTTGAGAAAACATCTCCATAAGATTGCCTATAGGCAAGTCTGTTGTGCTTTTTTAAATTAGTGATTGACATGAGAAAGCCTAGTCTATTGTGAGTGGTAGCAACCCTGGGTTAGTGATTCTGGGTGCTATAAGAAAACAGGCTAAGCAAGCCATGAGGAAAAAGCCAGTAAGTTGCACTCCTCATGGCTTCTGCTTCTGTTCCTGTCTGCTGTCTAGAGTTCCCGCCATGATTTTGCTTTGATAATGGAATGTGATGCAGAAATATAATGAAAGAAATCCTTTCTTCCCCAAGTTGTTTTGGTTGTAGTGTTTTTCACAGCAATAGAAACCCTAAGATGCCCTATAATTCAGATTTTATTTGCAATTTAATTCACCCAGGAAGTATAGAAAGGTTAGAAAGAGTAAGCAATGACACAACCAAACTACTGAAAGTTCCAGAAGAAAGTATGTCTAGTTATCTCTCCATCCCAGGACCTATCATAGCTGTGGAAAAAAAAAAAAAAGGTTTTGTTTTTTTGGTTGGTTTGGTTTGGTTTGGTTTGGTTTGGTTTGGTTTGGTTTGGTTTGGTTTGGTTGAGTTGTCATTAAAATGTGAATGAGGGCTGGAGAGATGACTCAGAGGTTAAGAGCACTGACTGTTCTTCCAGAGGTCCTGAGTTCAATTCCCAGCAACCACATGGTGGCTCACAACCATCTATAATGAGATCTGGTACCCTCTTCTGTATACTGTATACATAACAAATAAATATTTAAAATGTGAATGAACAAAAGACCTGAATGACAGGACCAATGAGTTCTTGGGAAAGGAAGATTTGGAGACTTGCAATTTCCTGGTTTTTGCTCCTGTTCACAATAGTTTTCCAACACTGATGTCATAGGATCCTGTGCTCTATAAAATGAACCATAACAAATGAAGATTCTGCCCAAAGATTTTAAAATCTAAAAGTGCATCAATCTAGATAGAGTTTTTATTTCAGACAATTTTTAAAAAATATTGTGATGACAAAAAATGATTAAGAGCAAAAACTGTAGATCTGGATTTCCACCCCAATCCCTCCAGTAAGGCCCTGCTTTTAGGCAAGTAGCTCAACCTGTCTCTGGTGTAGTTTCCTCATCTGCATAAGGACTATTTTAATAGCAGGGATCTCCTAGATTCTGAAAAGGATGGCCATGTACATAATGCATTAAGAACAATGTGTGTGCCCCTTGATGGCAGGAATACATTTTGGAAACTGAGTTGTTATGCAGCTCTGTTGTGAGAACACACAACTGTGAACTCACACAATATCTCTTATCACAGTCTTCATGACATTAGGTGCTGAAGTAAACATGGTCTGCAGGCAGCTCCTGCTGCTTTAACATGGTATTACTCTCCAATAAGCTTCTTCCTTTATCATTGGAAAGAGTAGACTCTAAAATAATCATAAGTGCATAACATATGAAACATCAAAGCCATACAGATATGTGCCCTCATTGCCCTCTGTTACATGCTGGGGCTATTGTGTCACTGGCAGGGCAACAATTATGTTGTTACTACAACAGACACATGGTAGGATCTCAGGCTGAAGGCAGCAACACTAGGCAATGGCAGTTTTCAATCCCATCAGACTGCAGGGGTCACCACAGAGTCACTATTAACTAAAGCTCCCAGGCGAACCTAACTGCAGAATCACCATGATTGCTGTGGACTTGCAGATTTAGCATCAAGTCACTTAATCCATTCCAAGATAAATACCTGAAAACCATTTCTTAGTGGCAGATATAAAGGAAAGTTCTTAAAAATAATGGTACCTAAGAAGATCTTATATGTGAAAAACCATGGCAAATAGGAAAGTATAAGCCACTAATGATGTTGTTTTACATGAAGCTGCCTAGAAATCCCAAATAGCTAAGAGTCCACAAACTTAGAAAATCTTTTCTTATCTGTCTGACTGAGCAATGTGGGTTTGTAATAGTACCATGTTCTTCATGACCGTGTCTGAAATTTTTCCTCATGATTGTCACATTCAACACTCTTCCTAACTTGAGCTCAAATGTGGTGAGAAGATGGGACAATGATGGCCCAGAATGACAAGATCAGAGCTGTACAGTCAACATGAGGAAAGGGCTACAACTCCTAAAAGCAAGCATATAGTCAAGGGAGAGGCTGATGTGATCACCAATGCATTGGGCAGGGGCACCAAGGAAAGGAACAAGGCATGCTGGGAAATGTGTTCTTCAAGCCCTGAGTTGTTACTCATCAACTCTTAACCTTGGGCTTATGACTATCTTGAAGCTCAGCCTCCTCATCGTTGAAATCGAAGGGGTAGAACCTAGTTATACCTGGAAGGATGCAGGATTATGTGACATTCAGAAAAGATGTTCAAAGTGCACAGTGACGCTGTCATTCCACGTGAGGATGGCTTCAGGGATTTACCAGGCTCCTCACTGCTTCAAGGACTTGGCCAATATCCTTTACCTAGGTAGTGATGGGACCCAGATTCGCTCATTAGGGGCTGAGAGAACAGGTTCTCACTTATTTTGTCTTTAATTCAGTATGCAATCCTCACCATTCCCTCCCTTTTTGTATCTCAGTTTCTCAAGTATAAAGTCACACAGTCTCAGGATTATGAAACTAAAATTAAGTCAACTATTTGAATGGAGTTTGTAAAGTTATAAGAGGGCTTATTAACTACAAACTATTGACAATCATCTCCTCAGTGAAATGGACCTTGGACAACAGCAGTTCCCAGCAGCTGCATGTGCTTACTTTGTACCCTCCACAGTTCTGACTGCTCTCCAGAAGGCAACCAGTTAGCTATCCCACGTGACAATCTTTAAAAGCCAATGTGACCATCATCTCTGCTTCCCAAGTGGAAATGATATGACACACTTCCCCAAGATTACACAGGCAATCAAAGACAGGGGTGGAAGTTCAAATAAGTTCCCTGGTATCAATGCACTTGCCTTCTACTGGTGTTCAGCCTACCGTCATGTCACACATGGTGAAATCCATGGGGTCACAAACTTGAAACATCTGGAGGAATTAGCATACATTCTGAGATCACCATATGTCAAGCAAGTGTTCAAACTCCTCATATGTCCTCTCATACCTGTGACTGTCATTGAATACAGATACTAGACTTATTCTACTACTGGCATACAAGCAGCCTAATTTATTTGAGGTCTCTAGCTTATTAAGTATAATAGTAAGACTAGATGTCAAAACCTCTGTTCTTTCCATCTCCTAGACTTGATTAGGACATATCCTGATGCCAAGCATACACACTCCCTCACAAGAATGGTATGGTAGGTTTTGCCAACAAGTCTAAGGTATCATCTGGATGGAAGAAAGGCAGCACAATGTATATCTTTCAGGCCTCACAGTCTGATATACACTGGCAAAGACTTCTTTTAGCCACTGAGCAAGGATGGGCCCATGACATTCTGAGTTATACATCATAGAAAGACAAGATCCTGGACAGTAATGCTGGCAGAGTCTGCCCTGGTGAAGCTAGGAGCAGGTGGTGTGGAAATTAAAAAGCAACTGGAAAACAGGGGAGATTGTGGCATACTTCATTTGGACTGATAGATAATTTTTGATCCACTCCCCTGGAAATCACTTGGGGATAACCTAGCCATTATTAAATGTGGACAGACCCTGTCATTACTAGAAGCCCGTGCCAGAGTTTCAGCTTAGCAGCATGTCGGCTCACAGAGCCTGATTTAGGCCTGACATGAGAGGCTGCAGTAAATCTTGTCACTTAGCAATAGACCAAAGAAGAGAGTACCTTCTGGAAGATATAATGGGGCTGCAGATGGAGTACACAGGTGCCTGGAAATACTGAGATAGAGAGAAGACTGGAGTGACTGAGTTACTCATATCTTCTGGGAAATAATGTTTCAGTAATGAAATCCCAAGTCTTGGACTCTTGTAGAAGCTGTAAGTCTGTCGACACTGGTACCAGAGAGTCTTCTAGCAATGTCCTGGACTTCTATGCCAGACTCCTGACCCTGTTCCACTTATGCAGTAATCTGTGATGCCACATGGGGAGAAGGGCTTAGACTCCAGGCTTTTGCTCACTTCATGCAATGACAACCCTGCTATGATAAACGCACCGGCCTGGGAGCCACCTTGAGTCTTCTTTACAGTCTGCACCTAGCTCAGCATAACATGCTGCAATCTGTAAGACAGCCAAAATCCAGCCTAGCCATCTCTTCTGCCTCTTCTCCTCCCAGCTGCCAACATCTCTCATGTGGACTAGGCAAAAGCCTCCTCGCTAGCCTCCTACTACTTTGTCACTAACATTTCTAGGATTTGACTGTGTCCCCCATCAAATTGTTATCAGCAATCCCCAGTGTACCAGCTGTGAGGCATCGCCCACCAAGGGGCTCTGCTCGAAGTGGGTTGATGTAGTTGCTAAGGGAGTGTAAGTAAGGCTGTGATCATGGAGGTGAGTTCTAATCTATTCCAGCCTGGTCTCTACATGCTTTTACTCTTGGCCTCTCTGTTTTCCCATGGGCTGACACAGCTTAAAGGTCCTTGTCAAAGCCATGACCTTGTTCTTGGACGTAAGCACTTCCAGAGCTAATAAATAGATGTGTCTTCATAACATATTACGCAATCAAGTATTCTGTAACATCAACAGATGCCACAGAGTTAAGTGTCAATCAAATCATGGGCATGTCTATGCATGAACCTCCAGTGATTCTCCATTTCAATAAAAACAGAGGTTCATCAGGTAAAGGCACTTGTTGCCAAGCTGGACAGTGTAAGCTCAATACAATCCATGCGGCGAAAGGAGAAAATCAACTCCCACAGACTGTCCTCCGACCTCCACTCCTGCACGTGCATGTGGACACACAAATGCACACAAAATAATAATTACCTCATTAATATGTTCCTTGTCTCCTTCCTTGGCATCTGTTTTAATTCTCCTCTCTACACTTTCTGCACCAGCTTCACAGGGGTTTTTTTGCTATGCATTAGATAGTCTCCGTGCCGGTATGGACCAGAGGCAGAGTGGGAAGAACTGTAAAAGAGCAGACTTTGTCACCCACCGCAAGGATGTCCAGTCTAGGGGGGAGGGAGTTCATCTGGAGTAGATAGGGAACAATAAACAGGATATTTGCAGGGAGGTTGTATACAAATTATACTTCTCAGAAAATCAGGGCAGCCTAAGCACACAGTAGGCAAGGGGGATTTTTATATGCATGACACCATTTATGGCAATCTATTCATACCCTTCAGCTGCAAAAACAAACAAAAACTACATCTAATTCCTTAGCTCCATGCATAAAGTCGGTGTCATCTCAGGAGTCCTCAAATCCTGGTAACTGCACCTTCCTATGTCTCCTTTTAGGTCCCCATATTCTAGCCACTTCCCAACCTAAGAGCTCCTCAAATTGACCTTGCAGTCCTGGACTTGAGCATCTTCAATTGCTGTTCCCTCTGAACAACACACTAACCCTCTTTCACCCACCCTCTTGACATTCAAAATTTGGCTTGAATCAAGCTGAACTTTTTTTTTATTTCCTGGTACACTAGTGCATCTTTTATCCCCAATATATCCACATGCATAACACACACACACACACACACACACACACACACACACACACCTGATTGAAGAATTTCTACCCTTGCTTGCCATAGTTCTGCATATTTAATTGCTGAACCACTTGACGTGTACTAGAACTTGCTGTTACCTTGTGCAGTCTCCACCCACCAGACAGTGAGTTCTTTGTGACAGGGACTAGTTCTTGTGCTTCAGTGGAACCCCAGCTTTGTCAGGTTCCTCTCAGCCTCATGCATAATGAACAAGTGGCTGAGGAATGACAGCAGGTGTCCCGTCCACCCGTGCAAGCCACACAGCCTGGAGAGGTAAAGCCAGAACCAAGCTCACAGGAAATGAACCATGGGAAAGTCATCTAAATGTGCAATTGAGTCTGGGAGGTGGGGTCAGGCGTATGAAATAAACAAGAAGAGCAGATGGTGGGCTCCAGGGCAGGGTGGGTTCCTGATAGAGTCCTGGTGGAGCTGATGGAGCTGTTGAGCTAGGAGCTGACACAGTAGCTGGAAAGGAGACCAACTGTCCCCATTAAAAAGAAAGAACCATTCAAGAAACTGGGCCATCCATTATACCCGACAGTTGCCATAGCCAGGTTTTCCCTGCCAAACTGGAATGAGGCCCCTGCATAGCCTAACTGAACCACAGCAAATGAAATAGGCAGGATCTAATTGTCATGTCAACCTCTTGCCTCTTTTTCCTTCCAACTTTCCAAAACATACAAGAAATCTCATCACAGTGACCATGAAGCATATTCTCATATCAGATTGGTACCACCTGTCACCCACTTGCTTTGGTTTTTCTCTTCTGTGTAGTGGGGCTGATCTTAACAGCCTGTCTGACAGGGCCGTGGTGATGATGAAACTAGACATACAGGATGTACAGTAAATGGTCACTGCATTGCTGTGAATTAACGTGTTATTTACAATGGAGCACAGGTCTGAGCTCCCGACTTCTCAATAGCTTCATGACCTTCAAGGAGTTGCTTTTACGTGCCTCTTCTTCTCTGACACAGAGACAGAAACTGTCTCATAGGAGAGAGTTATTAAGAAAAATAATGCACTGAATCATGGTAAATCACTCAGGGCATTTACTGGATTATAGTAAGTATCATCTAAATATTTGCAGGACAAATACATTATCGTTTTTATTAGGAACCAGAAGCCAAATAGTCCCTGCTCCTGATTTGCACCCCGAACCATAACAGTAACTGACACAGGCAAAAGAGGCATTGCAGTTCCCTGGTGCTGCCCAGTTAGTGACCTACAAGCCCCAGCACTTTCTCTCTGCAAGCCTTTCTGGCTTCACAGGAACCAAGCAGCCCCCAGCTTTTTGAGAAGGTCCCCAGAGGCTTGACAGTATGTAACAAAGTGGTAGAAGGGAGAAAAGCCAGCAGAAAAGGGCTGACCCAGTGGGCTGACTACTGCCCTGGGATCTATTTCCCGGTGTCAGAGAAGTTGCTGACTTCAGCCATTCCAGAGTGAAGCACCATCCATGGTCAGAGACAGCACCAAGCTGAGCACGCAGCACAGTCGTAAATCTGCAAGCCGATTATTTAAGAGAACTGACTTTCTGTGTTGCGATATTAAAGCAAATCTGCCTCCTGCCTATAAATCAGCAGAGCTGTTTCCAGCTTCAGACACTCTGTAGGGCTGGCTGGAGACACACGTGCCTGGGAGGCATAGAAAAGAAATACTAAGAGATGTACGAACCTCCTCACCACACAGTTCTCATGACCCTGCACACTCTTTCCCTGTCCCATGACCCCAGGGTCCTAGCATCCTCTAGGGAGCTTCAAAAATATCACAGAAATACCTGATGCTGACACAGTGCTCCGTGATTATATGAAGCAGATAGCCTTAATATGTTTAGCATTTATGAAATCAAATAGCAAAGATAATATGTGAATTTCCCAGGACCACACAGTGTGTAGACAAAGCGCAGATTAGCCCATATATCACAGCTCTCAATCCAGAGTTCTTTCTGTGACATTAAGTCAGCCTTATCAAGAATGTCTTTATGTAAAGGGCTGGGAATATGGCTCAGTGGGTGAAGTTCTTGTTATTCAAATGTGAGGTCCTAAATTTAAATCCTAAGAATCCATGTGTAACCAAGCATGGCTGCTCATGTCTAGTAAGATGCAGAAACAAAATCTCTGCAAGCTTATGGACCAACTAACCTGACACTGAACTTCACACATGCTTTATGATACATACATACCCACAATCACACACACACACACACACACACACACACACACACACACAAAGACATATACAGAGAGAGTTTCTTCATATGTATGATCCTAAGAAATATGGGTAACAGTCTAGAAAAAAACATTTCAGCTCAAAATGCTTAAATGTACATTGCTTCAGGTCTACTCTACAAATGATGCTTTTTAATCTGTCAACAAAACCCACCACTGCATCAAATCCATCCCTGGCTTCCCATCACCAGGAACAAAACTCAGATTCTTAACATGGTACACAAAGGTCTCTGTGTTCTTTTTTTTATATTTATTTTTTATTTTATGTGAATTGGTGTTTTGCCTGCCTGTATAACTGCATAACAGCGTAAGGGTGTCAGACCTTGGCATTACAGACAGTTGTTAGCTGCCGTGTGGATGCTGGAATTGAACCCAGGTCCTCTGGAAGAACAGTCAGTACTCTTAACCACTGAGCCATATCTCCAGCCCCAGTCTCTCTGCTCTTGGTCTTGCATTTAACTTTGACTCTGTGTCCTGCACATACAGAACACGACCCTCCCTTCATGTTTCTCTCCTGAGAGAAGTCTCTTGTGATTTATCACCTGTCCCTAGGATGGATTGAGGTTCCTCTTGGAATTTCTATCACCTTCTACTCCGCCTTGTGCAGTGTTTTCCTTACTAGATAACCTGCTTCATGTGGGCATGTCCCTCTTTTCTTTAGATTACCTCTGTACAGACAGGAAGGAGGACTGCAGTATGGCTCCAGGTGACACGGCAGGAATGTAGTAAATGCTTCTAGACTTGAATTCTCACCAGCATCCTACACAGCAAACAGTTCCCCAGTGCCTTGTAGAAGAGATAAGAGCTCAAACACAATGAACAGATGCTTTGGAATCCCCACCTAAGATTACAACTGGATTCTAACAAGTGTCCTACATCCAGTTCTCTTACTCTTCTCTCCTTGTCTGATTTCATCTCCAACACTTGATTGGAATGACTTTCCTGATCCAAGTGAACATAACTGAATTTAATCTTGCCATTAAGTGTCATTCCGGACAGAGGAAGAAGGGATGTGTCCCAAACATCTCACCCCTCCAGTTAGCATGCTTTCATCATCTCCACGAGATGATCCTGCTCCAGTCCCATGCGCTCCCCTCAGAGGGGAGACTATGACTAATGGATAAAAACAAAGGCAGAATATTTGTATTGACTCACAGTTATTGAGGTATGCTCTGTACCACTCACTTCCCAGAAGTATCATCTATCTGCCACAGACAGACCAGGGCCTAGCAATAATACTGAAGGCACAAGATGACAGACAGTTGCTGATCTGCTGCTAAGCATTCTGAGCCTAGAATCCTGAGCCTGTAGTGCTCTTTTCATCTCCTTCTCCCCTCCCTCCTCTTCTAAGCACTATACAAAATAACATGCTTGAGAAAGCTACTAATTGTTGTGAAATGTTCCAAAAATGCTACTTTATATACTTAGGGCCCTAAGTGATTTTGTTTCCTAAAGTTGCCGATATACATCTTACATGCCAATGCAGAGAAAATAAGTAGGTCATAGGTAAATTTATTTATTTATTTTATAAAATGACTGTAATTTGGAAGCCACTAGTGTTATCCTCTCCCAATTCAGATTAATGTCTTATACATGGCCCCTAGAAGGACATTTCTTGCAAGGACAGTTATTGGCTTTTTATTTAAAATATTCTGGATGGGTGATTTGTGGGTATAACAAACCTAAATAATTTAAAGAAGTCTCTATTTGCTGAGAACTGAGTGGTTTGGTTTTTTGGGTTTTTTTTGAAAAAAAAAAAGTAGATTTTAAATCTTTAAAGTTTTGGAGATTAAGATAGATTGGACGGGGATTTATTTGTTGCAGGAATTTCTTTTTCTCATGCTGCTCCTTTCCCAGCATCTATTCTTTTTTCGTGCCTCCGTCTAGATTCATGTACCATCAGAGCTAAAAAACACTGTAGCCGGCCACCCTTTATAATGCGAGCTTTCAGACTTTCTTCATGGTTGAGTCCTCTACCCAAAGGAAATCTTAGTGCTTTAGCAACAAAACAGAATGGCATAGCGGCCATGATTGGAGCTGCATTCTCTTTTTTACTTTTCATGCTTATTCAGAGTCTCCCAGAGTCCAAAGTAACACATGTTGAAGCCAAGAGGTGAGGGCCAATATACCCAGGGTGCCTCTGCTAGTACAAGGCAGACTCGGCTTAGAACAGCACCTCTTGATTGACACTCTGTACTTCCCATGAGCTCCGGTTCCTCTTTGCTCTTGGTTTTGCCCTCTTAATAAATCCATCAGTCATCACTCAGATACCCGTCTCCTAGCAGTGATGCAATGAGACAGTCCTGCCCAGGAGCACAGCATGGAACAGTCCTCAGTGCGGCCATACCAATGCTTGACCTAGGGCACAGATTCTGGGCAAGGACTCCTAAGATATACCTGTCCCTCAGCAGCCATCCTTGCCTCAGCAAGGCAGGTGAGCATGTCATTCCTAAGCAAGGCACGTTTTTCTGCAGTCCCTTTTCTGAAGAGCAAGTGGTGAAGAGTGCCTGAAATGCAAAGTCAGCAAAAGAGCAGCCACTCTGCCTGCAAAGGCCCTGTAGAGACCCTGCAGAGAGCCACCCCACTGGCTCTGTCCCTGTCCTCTGGGGTGGATGCTCTGCCTTTCTCCTGGGAGCTGCTATATTCTATGCCAGCTACCACAAGGCTTTTCTCAGACCCTACAAGCCACATGGAGTCCAAATGATACCAAGGTTTTTTGGTTCAGTTCTGTGCTGTTCTACAGTAAAGGTATTTTGTTACAGGAAAGAGTGTGTGTCTCATTTAACACCTTAATGGATTTAGGTCTCAGTTTAGAGGAGGCAGGCTTATGAAGTTCATTTCACTGCATGGGGGGATATTGGCAGCATTTGCTTGCTTTGCTGTTTTGTGTACCACAGAAAACAGAGGAGACAGGACAAAAATGCTTCCAGCAGTCATGAGCCTGTAGTCTAATTTGTCAAGTGCCTAAAGAATTTTACAGGGGAAACAAAGAAACCACTTACATGAGGATTTCAAGTTCTGCTGTGTGCGGGCCTAAGTGCTGGATTGGGTGGTTCTCCCGGTAGGAATTAGAACAGGCTGCCTCCTTCTGCAGGTAGGATTAGAGGGAATGAGGTCCATGATAGGGCAAAGAAAACACATACAGGAAGACGGTTAAATTCAAACTGGTACTGAGCTCTAGAGTGGGCTCAAGACCTGCCAATTAAGATAAGAATCCCTCCTCTTGGGAGGGTCTGATACTTTTATCCTCCTTGATATAAAGATGGGTAGATACACCATGTAAGGTCAGTTTCACACACACCTTTGATAGAACATGAACTACGGAATTATGGATTTTTGTCAGCACTGGCAAGAGTAGTCTACAAAGTCACACATGGTATAATCACAACTTGACGCTGGTCAGAGTTCTGACTCACTGGCAATAACTCTCCTTTCCTTTAGTGCATGTGTGCTTTCCCAGATAAGAAAACAGAATGAAAATCTCTGTGCCTAGGTTCTCACAGGGCCAAGTGTGGTGAGATACATCCCAAAGCCAAGCAAGAGCCCTGTGTTGCTGGAAACCACCAGCTAGCTCTCACATTAAAGAATAGCAATAATCAACAGTCTTTGGGAAACATCTCAGAGGTACTACAGAGTCCTAGAAACAGATGTGGGGACTACATGGATTAAAATCAGATTCAAGGCGGAGAGCCCTGCAGGGTTTGAAGGAGTTGCACACTAGTCACCTTAGGAAGCAGAAAAGACATTTCTACTTATAACTCAAGTTTTCAAGATGAAGGGAGTAAAAGGGCATCCCTAGGGAGAGGTGGTGGGCAAGGCACAGAGCCAAGGGTAAGGGCTGGGACACAGAGGGTAGTAAAGCATGTACTGGGAAGTGCAATGAATCAGGGCTGGTAGAATGGAGCTGTCCAATCCCCATTCATCTCCCAAGGTTTTCTCCAATGCTCAGCCCAATTTCACTTCCACTCACATCAAGCACTTGCTATACAGGTATGAAGAACAACCAGAGTATAGATTCCCACCCACCAGATAAGCATAAGGCAGCAGCACTGCTTGACTATAATCCTCTCATTTCAGAGAAGAAAACTGGATTCTTAAAATAAGTAGCTAGACTTTAAAAATCAGGGCAACAAGCTGCAGTCCACAACCACTGAACAGCTTGGGATCAGAAACACCCTGGACTGACCCTTCGGATCCCACTCCAACTATAGGAACACCTGACTCACTCTTGAGGGAGGGGGGACAGAACTGGATTTGCCAGGAGTGGAGACTGATCTAAGCATTATTGGGTCAGTGGGACCATAGGACTGTCTGCTCCCTGCCCAGGGAGGGGATGGGGAGTTGTGGAGAAGAAAAAATGACCTGATGTGACAGGAGGGGGAAGGGACCTTGAATGGGGATACACAGGGATGGCAAAAAAAATTCAGAGGGAAAGCTGAACACAAAGTAAATATATGTGTAGCAATCTTATTTGCATTATCACCCTTGATAAGTCATGCTTATGATTTTTATCTTCTTTATAGTTATTGTTAGCTTATTAGCACTTTAAATTCATTTTACTGTTTTTCTTGATAAATACAAAATAAATAAAGAAAAAAAACTAAAAAAAAAAAAAATCACCGCAAAAGCTGGGTGTAAGTAAAAGATTCTGACTCAATATATAAGGTGGAGAGATCATATCAACCTCTGGTGTACACACACATACACACACACACACACACACTTGGAGCTGGTTAAAGCAAAGAGAGATGGTCTAGCAGCCTAAGACAGAAAGCTAGGAGTCAGTTGCATTGCAGCAGACCAGAGGGGCAATGCCCCTGGTGTTATGTGATGGAACAGTAGCCCCTCAGACCTTCAAGAGCTATTTAAAAATAAAAATCTCTGGATGAAGGAATCCCTTTCTTCCTTCAGCAGAAATGCTCTACTCTAGCTCCCCTGCTCTTTTGCCTCAACACAGCCTGGTTGCTTCCTAGAAGGCCTGAGAATGGAATGCACAGGCTAAAAAATGGTGACAAAGAACAGAGAAGAGTGACCAGTCTCCTGCACATGCTGGGGGAGGGGGGTGAAACCCTTACCCCAGTGTGAAACCCTGACAAAGGAGACCATCTCATACAGTGAGTCCTGAACATGTGTCAGGAGTTCTGAAGGGAAACAGCTGTTGTTGCACAATTGTGTGTTGAGGAACACACATACAGGTCAAGTACACAATGTAAAATAACTTGGAATTTAAACTGGGGTGTTTAAAGACATGGAAGCAAGTGGGGAGGTTGAAGTGTTGTAGGGAATGACCATTAGGGGGTCAGAGCTTGAGGGTAGATACAGGGGCACCCCCAGGGGATGGCTGTGATTCTCATCTCAGCTAAACCTTAGAGAAAACTGACAAAGTTTATCATCTTCATTTCTTATTAGCCAACATGTTTTCTTCTGTTGGATAATAGAGAGAATAAAAAATAGAAATACTAAAATATTGAGGCCTCCAAGCCTACTTTCCTGCACACAGCCCAGGGGAGGAGAGGTGTCTGAATAATTTCAGAACAACTGACAACAGCAAAGGCCTGGGGTGCCAGGCCCTCCTTAGATATTTGTTTTATGCATGAGTGACTGGAAGAAGAAATGAATGATTGCTGGATTGGCTATTAATCTATTAGTGACTTCTTCTGAAAACTGAAAGTGAGTTAAAATCCCTAAACATAAAGTTGGATGGCTTCCAATGCCACACCTCAGTCACTCACACTCTCCTCACTTCTTACAGACCATCTTCTCTCTCTGACGACAGTAAATGGTAAAATGAAGATTCTTCCCACCACCAAAATCTACCTCCCTAGGTGCCCATTCATAAATCCACCTCCCTAGGTGTCCATTCACAAATCACTGTCTTACTTTCTTTGGAGAGCTACAGAGTCTTCTTTTAGAAGTCAAGGACTTCCTACCTCTACCTTCACCATGGAAAGCACATTTGGGTTTAAGATTGTAAAATTGGAACTCTGCTTCCAGTGAAAAAACCTAGCTTCTCAGATTCCTGGACACTCTGCACAGAACCCATTGGTAGAATTTGCATGTCTGGTTTTATGATGTCAGTACAGGGAGTTCAGTTGAAAACAAAAATCAGACTCTTGGCAAGTAGGGCTTGAGTTCAGTTTGAAGTCTCCTCAAATATGTGGGGTGGTTTGAACTCTGACCCTAATGGATCTTAGCTTGCACAGTAAAACGATCCTGACTAATTCAATGCAACTGCAGGAAGTTATTTGGGGGATGTCGGAGGTAGGGTAACTGAGAGCACTGTTCTGTAAGGAAGGAGCCTTGGATGATGACTGAATGATTTATTAACCCCCAGAGAAGGTGTTACACATAGGGCAAGCCAGAGTTCCCCGGCAGGGGAGCAGTGATGAAGGACTCAAGCTGTAAAGTCATCTTATTTTAATGTTTAAGAAGAATTCAAGAGTGTCAAAAATGATTTAATAAGGCTTGTGTTTTATTATATAGGTCTTCTTGAAATAGGATCCTTATCTCTCCTTTTTAAAAAAATAACAAAACACTGCAGAACTTAGGGTCCCAGTTTCTTGCTTTGGATGCACAGATCTGTCTCCCTAGTCTCAGGAAATAGGTACAACTAAAGAAGGATTCACTGGCCTCCAAGCCTTGGGTCAGCCCTGCAATACAGAACCATCACCATTCTCTTTAGGCCACCATTTGGGTTAATGAATCCACTGCATTTTAATTCTACACCAAATGTAATCTTTCGTAGCCTTCCGATTTGTTTTCTTAGGCTCTCAAATGAAATATAAAGAGGTACCTCAAATCTAGTGAAAATATCTATTTCAAGTTACTTATTGAGTCACTGGGTTGAACTTGATGTCAATCACTATAAAATCACACTGTAGCAAAAATCTTAGCAATGAGCTGCTTCACTCCGGAAGTGCGCTGCCCCAGGAAAGGTGAGCACTGGGACAGTGGCTCTTGAATCTCTCATTCAGCAAAACTACAGTAGACAAAAGTGGGGAGTTATTGAGCAAAGGGTGCAAAGCTGTAGTTCTACAAAACTGGGATTTTCAGAGGTCTGCTGCAATGGAGTGGGGGGTTTTCAAAGACAGTTCAGTTTGCCAGGAGGAGAAATCTTAAGTTCTGTCTCAGTACACATGAACACTAACTATACCTCATAAGTATGTACATTAATGACTTGACTATGATGACCACTTCACAGTGTATGGGTACATCAGAATATCAAGTTGCCCACCTTAAACATGTACAACTTTAATATAGTAATAACATTTCAAATAAGCTGTTAAAAATAAAAATGTAAAGGGCTCGGGAGATGGATTTAGGGTTAAAAACACTTGCTGCTACTGCAGAGGACCTAGTACCCTCTTCTGACTTCTGTGAGCACCATGCATGCATGTGGTACAATACACACATACAGCCAAAAACATTCATGCACATAAAATAGAAGAAATAATTCTAAAAACATACAGCCAAAAACACTCATGTACATAAAATAGAAGAAATAATTCGAAAAGAATACACATCTAAAATAAAAATACAATATTCCTCCATAACACAATGCTTGCTATCTGAATTAGGTCTTCCAGCACCCCAGAGATTTAGATAGCTGGCCCTAAAGGACACTGGTTGACAGCACTGAAGCCTAACATGATGGAAATCAGTGCAGAATTCAGCAGGGAACCCCTCTTGACAACTATCACAGCATAGAACCAACAGTCACAATCTAAGTCAAATACCTCTAAACCAAGATTCCAAAGACAGAGCATTGATATCAGAAAAATTACAAGGAGAGCTTGCCCCAACTCTATGTGTCAAAAGGTACACCATTTCTACCCTCTACTTCCTCACTCAAACCCTGGCAGTGGCATTTCTAATTCAGTGTTAGGCTGGGAAAATTGCAAATTAATTGCAATTATGCCTTTTTTGTGCCAAGTGATAATTTACCGCAATTAATTATCAAAAAAATCTACTGCTGTCAATTATGATGCATGCTCTTGAGGGGGGAGGAGCTATTTGTGAGCATAGAGAGTCTGTGACAAAGTTATGTGTTGCTCCTTTTTTCTTCCCATTTCCAGTTAAGTGACTATAATTTGTTTTCATTATGCTGAACACTATGGAGAAACTAATAATGTTACTCTAACCTCTTTCTTAATCTAAATATTATCTAGACCTACACTGTCCTATTGTGACACCTGCATGTTGTGCACGGAGGAAGGCACACTTCAGAATTAATGAGTGCAGCTGTGGTCTCTGTTATGGCAGCACTTATGAAATAACCTCTTTAAAGTGCCATTACCACAATATTGACAGAGTTATTTATAGCACTGCAAACGCTCCCCGTCATAACAGAGGACTTGTCACCCACCGCAAGCTCATGATGCTGTCATGCCCTGGCCCTCATTCAGAACCAGGGAGGGGACACCAGGTGGACCACATTTCACAAATGACCTCCAAAAGATATCCAGGAAACTTTCTTAACATGAGTCTGATCATCATTAATATATCCAAAGGATGAGTGTCCACTAGTAGTAAACACAGCCAAACTGTGCCTAAGTGCCACAGAATTAAGTCCCCTATGAAAGGCAGGCTGTTCAGGTATGTGACAAATCATGTATGACTTGATCCCCCACAACTCTGCTGAGAAATGGGCACCTCAATATGTGAAGTCTTCATTTGTGTGTCACAGGAATTCCTTGGCAGACAAGCAATGTCAGGAAAGTTTCTTCACAAATATGCCTCATGCTGGTCTATTCACTAGACAGGCTATGTTTTGCAAGCAGCTAAGACCCACAGGCTAGCTGCATGAGTCCAGAGACATCTAGGAATGAAGCTCAACACACATGTGAATCACAATTCCTTATCACAATAAAATCTTGAACATGTCTGATTATAGAGAAATTATCATTTGCAAATTTTGGGAAGTAAATGTTAAGCTCTTTGCAAGTAAAAAGGGTGTCTGTCTATTTTTTATTAGCTCAGTGCTGAATATGTAATTAGCAATGACCATGTAAATTTTAGACATCCTTTGCAAAAAGTAATCATTGTGGAAGGCATACCTCTGGGCCCTTTAAGACACAGGCATGTAAATCAACGTTAAGAGCATCACAGGATAAAACAAGGGAACTTTGCTCCTTAGAGTTACAAAGCTCTTTGCTAAAGTACATGCTTTTGGCCTACTTTCCCCAGAAAACAACAGGTTACCAGGACTGAATATTGAAATCCAGCCTCACACCAGGGTACTAGAACAGGAACTTTTGGACACCAGCTACCAGCATGTGGTGGGGATGCTGAACACAGGCACTAGGCCTTTTTTTCATTGGCTGTACATTAATCTGGATAATAGGGAGAGAATTGAGTGACTCATATGGCCTTTGTACAGAGTTGAGTGCCTTCTACCAGGACCTCTCCACCCAGACAACAGTAATGAATGAGACAGTGAGGAGAATGAGTGAGTACAAGGTTTACATTGATGTATTACTCCCAGGTAAATTCTGCCCACTTTCTGTCCCATGGACCCTCCTCCGCTATCTTTCCGATTCCTAGAGGGAATCAAGACATATGCCCATCCCATAGAGAAAAGGCTGCCACCTATTTTAAGCTACAGGACCAAACATCTGTGTGTGAGCAGAACTTAGCTCTACCCAGGAATCCTCCTGAACCCCATGTCTACATTTAGTGGTGGGAAAAGATGCTTTCTCTTGCAGAAAGCTTCTGTAGATGAGGCTGACTGTGTTCATCACACAATACTTTTCTGAGAGATATGGCCTGTCATAGGAAGTGGTAGGATTGGGGACCTAGAAGACCCCAAGATCCTAGTTCCAGCTGCTCCATCTCCCATAGTACTTCTTCCTGCAAGTCTTAGTGTCTTTGTCTGAAAAAATAAAGGGCTCAGTTAAGATCTTAAGTTTGGATTCTAATGAAGTCTGGGCCAAGGCTGGCAGTGCCAGCCTGCATGAACTGTTCAGAACCATGGGAAACATGAATGCCTCCTCCATCCAAGGACATTTTTACTTTAAAAACATCAGCTATTCTTGGACAGCAAAATGTTTGCCTAGTCTAAATTCATACTGTATTGGCTAGTTACAAGCCCTGGCTGTTGACCACAACCAAAGAAAATGAAATTAAGGGTATTTCAGTTGTTAGTCTTATGAAGTGACCCTCAAAAATATTTTAAATGTTTATAATAAAACTCAGTTAGAGTAAGTATAGACTCATTAAGCCTTTATATGTACTTAATGTGTATATTGTGTTTTTTAAATATGAAAATCAAGCTGTATACCCTTGGCTGTCATTGGCTTTCTTTCTGCCTTTGACATTAATTGCCAATGCCTAGAGCCCCGGGAGAGTAGGTAAAGCAGCCAGACCAGGAACCAGCTGCTGCAGGTTCCAGGACCTTAATGAAGCTTTCAAGATGACCATCTCTATGCTGCTCCTTGGCCCTAAGCAAAAGTTCCTTATCTCCACAGCTGGATTCTGTTTGTTAGTTTGTTCATTTATTTGTTGGGTAGTTGTCTTGGTACTGCAACGAGTTTCATTAGGATTACTTACAAAAAATGGATGAGAAGTTATTTACAACAGAAGCAGATCACCAGTGGCTACACCATGGAGAAAATGCAACTCCTTCCCCCAGCAACCATAAGCTTCAAGAGATCCTCAGGGACTGGTAGCACCTGTAAGCTTCCCTTGATGGAATGGTGATGGACTCAAACTTGTGCATGTGATGACAGCTGCTAGGAGTTTAATAGCATAACACCATGTCCTGCCTGGGCGACAGAATCCCATAACCTTCCATCCCTTTTTCTAGTTCTTACATTCTTTCCAGTCTCTGTTCCTTGTTGGTCCCTGGGCCTTAAAAGTGGTGATGTTTATGTCTCATTTAGAGCTAAGCACTCAACAGTGACTTTTTCCCAGAACTTAGACTAATTGTGAGTCTCTGCAGGAGCCACCATTCACTGCAAAAGGAGTTTCTCTGATCACACTTAACAGCAGCACTGATCTATGACATAAATATAAGTATTTAGAAGGCAATTTGACAGGTATAACATACTCACTTGGCAAAACAACAGCAATGTCTTTCTTATTAGGGCTTATAACCACCCCATAAACAGCCTTTTGAGAAGGTTTTAATAAACAGCTATAAAGCCTTTCCTGCAAGGCAGACCTTGAATCTAATCAGACAGAGGTGGTTATAGCCATCACAATCATGCCACTATTGTACTATTTGGCACATCTTATCTGGCCGATTGTCATATATCAAGCAAAGTCTATAGCTGAGTAGGATTGTTGATAACATTTCTCTTCCAATAGTCTGCATAGCACCTCTGAGCACTGTGAAAGTGAGGGAAGAAACATCTGACTTAGTTTCAAATTCATTTCTCTATGCTCTACAGCCAAAGTGTGTAGTGCTCCAGCAACCACAGTTACATATAACTATATAGTTATATAGTTCTATTGAACAACCCACTGTCCCAAGGATAGTCTGTATTGTTTTGGAAGCCAACAACTAGTAAGGAAGTAGAGTTCTACCCCAGCACAGAGATTGTCATTTAGCAACTATGGCTTCAGCAAGTGGCTTTCTTCATCCACCAAGGTGCCTTTGGTAGAGCTCTCATTTACTGTTTTAAGCTTCTGTATACATATTTACCAATCAATGGTGATTCTGTGAAGTCATGGCCCTCCTCTGCATAAAGTCAGATGGAGGCAAACATGCAGTGATCTGGCTAAAGCTAGTGACCCAAAGTAGAAGAGAGTTAGTGGTGATATTCAGTTTCTCCTATCCTGATGTCCACTGTGTGTGACTGGGGGAGAGGTAAGTGGAGGACAGATGGGTTCCAAGGAGGTAGGAGGGATTGAGGGCCACTTTTTCCCTTCAGCAGCCAATATGCCTACCTCCAGCAGTACACTTTTATACTGTATCATAACTTTTACTGTTTATTTGCCTAGTTCTCCTACTACAGTCTAAGTTATTGAAGGTTTTTTGTGTTCCTAAGACCAATCAATATATCTAATACAGTGTCTTAACATTTTTTTATTAAATGCATTTCTTCTTACTTCATCCTTGCTTTGAATATATTAAATTAATGTAAGCAGAAATTATAGCAATCGGGCATTTGAGATGCTGAAGCATTAACATAATTATTTGTCATTATATGTTTAGATATGTTCCTGTTTGATGTCTATTTTTCTATCCAGTATACTATCAGCGTCTATCAAAGACCCTAACATGTACATGATGAATAAGTACTTTCTGTGTGACTGCATCAGGGGAAATTGAATTTCCAGGACTTTGTTGCTGTCAGTGTGTCAAAGTGCTGTGGCTCCTCTGCTTTCTCAGACTCTCCTGTCAGACTCTCCCTTCTGAAGCAATTGTTTGATATTCCTCTGGATCATAGCATCCCTGGAACATCTAGAAATGTTGAAAGACAGCCCTTCATGTAAAGATCATGAGCCTGCATGATAAACCAGACTGACAGGTAAATCAAAGAGGCCTTTTTCATAATTTAATTAAACTCCCTTAAATATAGACATTAGTCAAGGACAACTTTATTGATTGCATCTAATTGCACATATTTTCTTACACTTTTACTGAGGTCTATTTTTCAAGCTGCTTGAAAGCTGCTCCCATTTCTGAAAGGGGATATGCTACAGTTGGGTTTTAATTCATTACCTCTTGGACATACTGTCATTCCCTGGCTAGTACCAATCTGTTACAAAATGTGATCGTGTAATTATTTAAAGGACTCCCATACTACCATACTGTATCTAAGTGTTAGCACCTATAAAATTCTGCCTTTTGTTCATTTCATTCATCAGTTACTCAATAAATCTTATTGGGTCTCTATTTTGTACTAGAAATATAAAGATGAATGCTATACAAGTCTGATGTCCATGGACACCAGACAGTTGGAGCAGTAGTTGAATAGCTAATTTAGTATTATGTATATAGTGTACCTGGAGCCCTGCACATAACAATATGTTAGTTCAGAGGATATAGCTGTCTTTAAGGAAGAAATGGAGAAGGCTTCTCAGAGTGACATTTGAGCTGGACTTTAGACACAGCTGGAGTTGCCCAGACCCTTATGATCAGATGAGAGCATTCGGGGTAATGTAACCATGGGAACAGATGTGTTGTCAAGGGGAAGCAAGGATCAGTGAAAGCACTGAGTATCTTAGATAAAGAAATAAAGAACAGGTCATACCACATGGGTGGTCAGGGACTACTAAGAAAATCTCTTCCACAGATTGCTAGCTTAGCCAACTTTCAGATCTGAAAGATGACTCTAGCCAATATGCGAAAAAGGAACCAGAAAGGACCCAGGCTTCCAGATGAAGCGAAACGTTACTGGCACATCCGTCTAAACCTACCACAGCCCAGGAAAGACCTCCCAGACCAAGATTAGAATTATCTTCAGAATTTACAGAACTGAGCGCTACTGTACTTATAGGAAGGCAGGACACAGCCGAAGGGGCATACATGAGCCCTCCTCATCAGTCATAACACTGCCATATAATAAACTCATGCCGCCTGCTTTGATGTACATCAACTGAGACTTCCTAATAGTCCTGCAAAGAAGGAATTGTTTTCCTGCTTCAGAGATGAGACACTAAGGCTTGCAATGAGTGCTCAAGACAGCTCAGACTGAAAGAGGCAGAGCCATGCCCCATAGCTGTATTTGGGGTGTCTTTCTACTCCTCCAAGCTGTACACCTACATCACAGTCTAAACTTCATTCACAGATGAATTCAGACCCTTCTTGAACTTAATGATTTATCAGACATCATTAGGAGGTGGTTTCTGAACTCTATGGTTTGTTTCATTGGTTTAACCAGTTCAAATCCAGTTACTCATTGCCAAAATACTCCATGCTTCTTCAGAAATCAACACAGTCTTTGTGCTGACACTCAGGCAGGTGCTGTGCCTCCTCCAGAAGCCTAGGACCTGGTTGAATCTTCTTACTCTGGGATGCTGACGAGTCTTCCTTTCCTCACTCAGCCGTATCACTTGTCACTCTGCAATTTCTGTTTCCTATACCTGTTTCTTCAGTACTCCTGACCCACTAAATCATGTTTTCTGATAGGTGTGGACTATATTATACTCATTTCCAATCCCAGGACTCAATATAGTACCTGACATATACTACTGGGTGAATGAATAGAGACAGTTTTTGGTAGACTGATTACAATCAGTCATAGCATTTCAATACACCTACTTGGTAAAAATTTCCAGCAAGCCATTTATAAAATGTACCCCAAACTGTTTTCTGAATTGGAAATGTTTTATGCAGATCATTAACAACTATGTTTTCAGTCAACATCCTTGGGAAATAAATGCTGGTACTTCTGGGGATATTTCCTTGAGCTTGGGTTCCCATTGTCTCCTGAGTAACTAATTATTCAGGAGAGTCACCCAGTGTCTCTGAGGTGAAGAGATTGGCTCACTCTCCATCCATTTCAACTTTAGACCTTCCCCAAGAGCAGACTTTGAAGGTGGAGTAGAAAGGGAATTGGCCATGGCAGGCAGATAACTTATGTGTATAGAGAAGATGTGCTGCTTGAGGAATATAAGTGTCTTGTTGATTTGTCTGTTATTGATCAAACCAAGGGCCTCAAAAATGCAAGGCAAGGGCTCAACCACTGAGCCATACTTGAAACCTATTGTCTATGGATACGAGGACAAATCATCAAAAACCTGATAACTAACACAAATCAGTCTTATAGTTCCATAGCTTAGAATTCCAGCGTGGGTGTCACAGAATATATACCAATTTGTTAGCTTTCCTTTCCAGGGTTTCTAGAGCAGAATCTTTTCCCATGCCTTTTTGGTAATATAACCACTGTCCCTAGATTTGTGGCATGGATGTCTTTAAGGAGAGCATAAGTATGCCATAGCCACATGTAGGGTATGGAGAGAAGAGGGAGGCATCATGGGAGTAGAGGACCAGCCCTGCCTGCTGTGATGCTGTAGACAGACTTGGCTCTAATAACACTCTGACTTGTACTAACTAACTTGTGAGGTTGAACTAGCCATGTGGCATCTCTAATCTCACTATGTCCCTCTTCCGCTCAGGAAAAAAAAAAATGTTGGAGTTAAATGTTTTTAACTAATGAAACAGTGCTTGGCCAAAACAGGTACTTTTTGAAAGAAGAACAGCAAATGTTATCTTGTTGGACTGGTGGGAGCCAGGGGAGGGATGAAAGGAAACATGGACAGAAAGGTAAACAGAATTCACACTGTGAAAAGCTTTGGGTGCCAGCTTTTATTTCATAGGCCATGAAATGTTATCAAAAGCACAGGCTGGAATAAGAGAGGGACTTGAGCATTTTCCAAGCAAAGAAAAATGTTGGGCGAATTTAAATGAGTAGCTTTGGCTTGCAGATTCCCTAGGGACAGGTAGGCTAGGCCCCTCACATCTAGATTTCACATTTTAAGTCAATAAGATGAAAATAAATCCTTCAATTCTGTTGCTGCCAGTGGTGAACAGCATGGTGCCTGCTAAGCGCTTGGTTCATGTTCACACATAATTTTAATTCTCCCTTAACTCGAGATTCATGGATTTTCAATTTACCAACATCTGGAACAGTAAGAGCATTGGAAAAGCCATCCTGGGAACTTGCCACTTACACAGTGGGGCCTTAGTAAACAGTTGTTATCAAAAACCCCAAGCATAAGAAAAGGAGGATTTGGAAGGCAAAGCCAGTTCTTTTGAAGTGGAACGTAATTTGAAGAGTTTAGCTGTGACATACTGAAAAGTGTATTTTGCAAATGAACAGTTGGTGAAAATCATCAGCTAAGGTTAGCAAGACACTCAGGAGAGGGGGCAGGGAGTGGAACAAGTTTGTGCACGAAGAGGGTGCTTTGGGTTTATGTTCATTTTGTCAGGACCAAACACACACACAGTAGGGCAATTTCTAGTTGGAATTATTATGTAATCTCCTTGAATAAGCAATCTCTGGCTGCCTAAGTTGACAATGCTATCAGACAACCCTAATTCACTTTTCTTTCTTCTGTGTAGTCCTGGGTGTCTTAAAATTTCCTTTGTAAACCAGGCTGATCTTGAATTCAAAGATTTCCCTGCCTCTATCTCCAAAAGACGGAGATTAAAGGCGTGTGCTGCCACCACCACCACCAACCACCACCACCACCCAGCTCCTAATTCATCCTTAACAAGATCAAGATGTTATTTTGTAAATTCCCCTGCTATCCAGTTACTTGTATGTAAACTAATATATTGTTATAATGAACAGTTTTCTTTCCTTTTTAAAACTTTTTTCCTTTGAAAATTTTACACATGTATAAAATATTTGGATCATTTTTACTTCTTTTTTTTCTCCACTCCTCTAGGCCCCTCTTCTTCCAACAAGAACCCCTCTGATTTTCACAACTGTTGTTTGTGTGTTTGTCACCTCCTGAGTTTAACTAGGATTACTTAGATAAACAAGGGCAGAGGGCTACTTATTGGGACATGGATGACTTACTTAAAGCACTACACCATGGAAGAAAGCAACCTCCTCCTCCAGCAATCACTAGCTGCCAAGAGCCCCTTAAGAGGGATGGACCTCATGAGCTCCTCTCTAGTTCATGACGTTGCTAGTCCTTTTGTAGGTCCATGACTGCTAATGCATTTGTGTGGTGGCCCTGTCGGTCCAGTGTTTCAAAGAACTCATTTTCTGGAGCTCACATTCTCTCCACTACTTATTGTAGCCTAGCTTTGGAGGGGTTGATACAAATGTCCTGGTTAAGGCTGAGCACCCAGCGGTCACTTACTCTCAACATTCTGGCAATTCTGAGTCTCTACATTAACTGCTACCCACCGCAAAAAGAAGCTCCTCTGAGAGCGTCATTAAGCTATGAATATGAACATAGATATTTAGAAAGCAGTTTGAAGCCATATACATTTAGCAAAACAACATAGTAGGTTCCACCCTGAGACCTATGAGCATCTCAGTCATGGACTTTTGACCAGGTTAACATGTGAAATACCTCCAGCAGAACAGGTCTCAAATCCAGTCAGAAAGCAGTTGGTTGCACCTATCTTTTTTTTTGGGGGGGGGTCTTTTTCCTTTTTATTATGTATAAAGTCTCTTTCTTTTTATCCATGTACCCCTTGTTCAAAGTCCCTTCCCCCTCCTGCCCCTCCCAGTCACTCTCATGCCACTATTGTACTAATGGGCATAGCTTGTGTGGTGGTCTGAGGCTCTGAGTCAATCCAAGCAGACACAAGAGAAGGGGAGGGCTGATCAGGGCTGACTCTGCAACACTCAACACCTGCTGAAGCAAATATTTAAGTAGAAAAATCACAAATATTTGTTGCCAAGTTATAGTTATATTTTTCACTAATCAGAATTTAGAGATTAAGGGCTTCCTTGAATGTTTCATCATTATCAACCAATAAACAATGCAAGCCTTCAGTCCAACCAATCAGATCATTTGTTCCTTCTGTTGTTGGGAACATCATGATGTTTCTAGAGAACTAAAGATGCATAATGGCCATTTCTATGGCTTAAGGAGGTGGATCAGCTATTGGAAGGTTCCCAGCTCCCTTAGCTTCCTGTTTCATCCTGCAGGTAAAATGGACTCTGAAGTCAAAATGGCAGTACTTAGGATCAGGTGCTTTTGCCTGTGACCCAGGCAGATTGATACTGTAGCCTTCGGGGTTCAAAGATAAGTAAGGACTGTTAATGAGCCCTTCCACTTTACATGACAGGCTTCATATAAAAGCTACACTAGGGGGAAAGCCTCCAACTCAGTTCTCATTTGATTTTACAATGTCCTCCAAGCAAAGTGTGTGTTGTCTTCAGCAATTTGTTATTACCATCTAGCTCTGGTGGGCAACCTAGAGCAATGGATATAGCTTGTATTGCTGTTGGGGGCTCTGGGTTCTCCCTGAACAACTAACTCATAGGGAAGTAGCTCACACCTGGCACTCAGATTCCCATTTGACAACTCTGGGGGCAGAGTCACCTACCTTCCCAGAATACCTCTTTTATAACTCTACAAAAGAATACCTTTTAATTAAGTCCTTCCTCAAGTATATAGAACAGTGCATAAAATGATGCTTCTTGCACTAGTCTCTGCCCACAAAATGTACTCTGATTTCCTGACTTAGAACATCCACCAAAAACTCAATCACATTCTGGAATGTCATTGTTTCTCCAGAAAGTTCCTATTAAAATGTAGATTTGTTTGTGAGCAAAGGGCAAGGGAAGCAGATGGAATATTTGTAGAACTCTCTAAGCTGATTCTATGTGGCTATCATCTCATTCAATCTTCATAAAAGAGCCCTAGAGAAGCAACTAGGGGACTTTTTTTTCAAAGGAACTACAAAGAGATTAATTTTCCTTCAATAATCCTTCACCCAACAAGTGGCAGAAGCAGAACTTGAAGCTCTACTTCTCAACCATCAGCTGATACCAAACACTGAAAAACTACAACCAAAATCAGAGGAACATCACTGGTGACCTGCTGCACAGCAGAGGCCGGAGCTCTGAGTCCTGAAACCATATCGCTAATTATGGGATTTGTGTCGGAGGAAGCACCAGCAAACTGGAAATGAATCACTTTTCAGCTCTACAAAAGAAACTGAGAGAGATTTCAGCTGATAAATACCCAGACTACAACTGAAAGCTTGTCAGATAATCATTGAAACCACAACCATGACATTATGTCCTCTAAATACCTTTATCCTCATAGCCTATGAGATTGCTATTATCCTCACATGTAATAGATAAAGAGCCAAGGACACAGGAGGGCACAGAGTAAATGGCAGAGCTATGAATCTTCCCAAAAGCACACTATTGCCATAATGGAGATTTGGGCTCATAAAATTTCCATGAGAACTACACCGGGGTAAGGGTGTCTTTTCAAGAGAGACACAGTGGGACTTGAATTTAGGAATTCCACTGTTTGTGAAATGTTTGATAGGAATTGTTCTTGTTTGCTTCTATGGCTGTGATAAAGACATACCAAAACATGTTTGGAAGAAAAAGGGTTATGTCTAAATAACAGTTCATTATAAAGGGAAGCCAGAACAGGAACCTGTAGGCAGAAGCTGAAGCAGAGGCCATCGAAGAATGTTGCTTGCTGGCTTATCAGCCTGCTTTCTTATATAGCTCAGGACTATCTGCCCAGGAATGGCACTACCATCACACAGTAATCAAGAAAATGCCCCCACAGTCTTGTGAACAGGCCAGTTTGATGGAAGTAATTCCTTAATTGAAGTTTTTGGGTTTATTTATCCCAAATAATTCTAGCTTGTAGAGGACAAAAAAAACTAACTAGCACAGAATTGCATCTGAAACTATAATCAAAGACATTATGTTTCCAGAAAAATCTCAAGGAAACATTGCAAGCAACAGCAACAGTTGCGGGGTAGGCTCTGAAGAAAAGGGTGGAAAGCAGTCTTCCTGAACACTAGAGATAAAGCTCTTCTCCCAGAGCGTGGAGATACCACAGTAGTTCTAGACAACACAGGCAACATTAGGGGTAGTGGCATTCTTGGAACTCAAGGAGACTGAAATCATAATGGGAACAGCAGCTTATGAAGCTGCTCATTCCACTGAAGTTCTGAAATCATCATACGAATCCTTTCCAAGCCCACCTTTTATAAACTGACACCACCTAAACTAAGGACATTTATTGTCTGCAAAATTTAGTTTTGCTGTTCTGGCAGAAAAATTTCCAATTTGCCTTTGCTTTCATAGTGCCTACAGTATGGTAAATAGGCTGTTCATTAGTAAGTGATCACATGAGCACAGAAGGAGAAATGGTGTTGAAAGCTATAGAAGACAGGCACTGGGGACTGAGAGAACTTGTCCCAGGAAACGACCTTAGTAGACATCCCAAGACCTACTAAAAGATACAGTCTTAGAGACAGCACCAAGAAAATAAATTTGGGCTGCACCCTAAGGACAGCAGATAACTAATACAGATGCCATCCTGTCAGCAGAAACGTTTCTAGCACTCTTTTTCTTTTTTGATTTTGCTTTTTGAAACATAATTTCTCTGTGTAACAGAGTTCCAGGTGTCCCTGGAACTAACTTTGGAGACCAGGTCTCGAAATCACAGAACTCCACCTGCCTCTGCCTGCTGAACCCAGAGGTTAAGGCTGTGAGCCACCACTGCCTAGCTTCTAGCCCTATTTCTAATGCCTTATTTCAGTTACTGCTCTCAGACAAAATACCTCACAGAAGCAGCTTGCAAGAGGAAGGATGCCTTGGATTGCTTCCTGTTGCTGTAACCAAAACCAATTTGGAAAGGAAAGGATTTATTTCAGCTTATGCTTTCGAGTCCATTGCTGAGGGAAGGGATTCAAGGTACCAGCCTAGAGGCAGGAACGGGAGCAAATACCGTGGGAAAACAGGCTTCCCTAGCTTTTCCTCACTCCTTACTCAGCCTGCTTTCTGATACAACCTAGAACCACCCACCAGGAGTGCCAGTGTCCACAGGGGCTGGCTCTACTCACTTCAATCATGAATGAATGGCCCACAGACTGGCCTACAGATCAGTCTAATGGAGGCAATTCCTCAAATGATTCCAGATGACTCTAACTTATATCAACTTGACCTAAAACCTAAGCAACCAGCTACAAATGATTAGTTTTGGCTCACAGTTTCAGGAGATGAAGTCCATCCTTCGAGCTTCCTTCCTAGCAGCAAGAGCATGAGACAGTAGTTCCTCCCATTTCAGGAAAGCAGAAGCAGAGAGAGTTAGATCAAAATCAGGGATGGGTTATCACAGTCTTGACTGGATGCCAACAACTCACTTCTTCGAGGTGGCATGTCTAATGCTCCACAACCTCCCAAAGCATCCCTATTACCTGGTACTAAATGTTCAAGTACATGGCTTGTGAGGAAATTTCCATAATAAAACTTTAAGAGAGGCATTTTAGTTAGGGTTTCTATTGCTGCAACAAAACACCATGACCATAAAACATGTTGAAGAGGAAAGGGTTTATTCAGCTTACACTTCCACATGGCTGTTCATCACTAGCTCAGGAATTCAAACAGGGCAGGAACCTGCAGCCAGGAGCTGATGCAAAGACCATGGACGGGTGCTACTTACTGGCTTGCTTCCTGTGGTTTGCTGAGTCTGCTTTCTTATAGAACCCAGGACCAGCATCCCTGGGATGGCACCGCCCACCATGGATGAACCCTCCCCCACTCATCACTAATTGAGAAGATGCCTTACAGCTGGATCTCATGGAGGCATTTCATCAACTGAGGCTCCTTCCTCTCTGATGACTCCAGCTTGTGTCAAATTGATACACAAAAGCAGCCAGTACAAAAGGCCATTGTTTGACTGCAGCAGGAAAATCATTTGAAACCAGAAAGCTCAGGGCCAGCCTGAGCAATGTAGAATGATTTTATCCCTAGTGTAGAGTCTCTAAAATAAAACACGATTTCAAGCACTCTTTCTCTTGTTTCCCTGTTCCTGTTTTTCACACATCAATTACCAACCACTGTACTGTATTAAGGTATTTTTTAATTGGTTTTATTTATTCATGTGTTAAACACACATTGAACAGAAAGTTCTCAAAAGGAGAAATATAAATAGTAGATAAGCTGCTTTTTAAAAGTGTTCAACATCATTAGACATCAGGGAAATGAAAATTAAAACTATTTTGAGCTCCCCACACCCACTTGTCAACACCTGAGGCAAGCAGGAGAGCTGGCCCTGAGGTCAAAAGAGCAGCACCACTGTCCCTGCCTCTCCTCAGATGCAGCACTCAGGAGAGTGGCCCCATGTCATGCCTGGGCAACACAGCAGAGCTGGGCCTGGAGGTATAGTTGTGAGAGAACAGACCCTGAGGACATGAAAGCGAGAGAATGGGCCTCACCCCTTGCTCATAGCTTCAAGGGGTGAAGGAGCCAGGGCAATGCAGAAGATGTCACCCTAGTGAGAGCTGGCAGGCTGACTAAGTCTACAACTACCCAGGCTCAAAACCAGGGTTATAAGTTGGCCTACCCCATCATCCACCCCCATCTGTGATCTGCTAGAGCATGTGAAAGAGACTGGTCCTACAGATCCAAAGCTGCAGAACCTACACAATACAGGGCAACAGCAAGATCACCAAGAGAAGTTCCAGTAAGGGCCCAGCATCAATAGTGTCACAGAGGCCTGGAACCTGACCAATGATTCTTTGCAATGAACACTTGCAAGTAAAGATATATGGATAAAAGAGTTTACTGCGTGACTCACTTCGTCACACTGCAGCTTCCATGATGAGACTGATTTAACCTTCTCTTTTCTTTTTTTTTTTTCTCTTAAACTGTATTTTATTTTATTGAGGGAGGAGCTGCAAGGGCAGAGGGAAGATATGAAGAGACATGGAAATGAATGAGATAGAGATGCATGATGTGAACGACACAAAGAATGAATAAAAAGGAAGTTTAAAAAAACTTATTTGAGAGTCTATCTTACCCCAGTCAAAATTAGAACAAATGTTGGCAAGGATGTAAAAAGGGGGGATCTTTATTTACTGTTGGTGGAAATGTAAATTGGTGCAGATAGTATGGAAAACAGTGTGGAGGTTTCTCCAGAAAGCTACAAAGATAGTTATCATGTGACTGAGCAATACCCCATATACCAAAAAATTCCATATTTTATGTTAGACACATGCACATCCATGTTTACTGCTGCTCTATTAAGAGTAGCTAGAAAATGAAATCAGCTAGATGTCCCTCAGCTGCTGAGTAGATGATAAAAATGTGGCACATTTACACAATGGAATTTTACTCAGCTTTAAAGAAAAATGAAATGAAATATATAAAGCTAATGGTGTTAGGCTCAGTAATCCAGACCCAAAAAGACAAACATTGCATGCTCTCTGGCATGTGCAGAGCCTAGCTTTAGAATTTTAGAGTTTGGTGTCTGAGTATGAGCAAAGGGGCCTTTTTATTTTTCACATGTTTGATGTATACTTTATTATTTTTCCAGGTATAAGAAATATGCTTCCTGTATAATGTTAAATGAATACCCTTTACATTTTATGTCCTCATTAGTGAATGTTCTTAATTTCCAAGCTTGTCTTGGAGTACTAGCCAATATATTTCTCCCTTTATTCTACACTTTCATAATGCTAGGTCACAGACCTAAGCCCATGGACCTCATCTCCTGTCAACTGACTTTTATCCACATAGTGATGGTCCTCACTGGAGTGAATATTTGGCTTACAGATATATTTGAGTCACTGAACATTGAGAATGACTTCAAATGAAAGACAAACTTTTACATAAGCAGATTGATGAGAGGTCTCTCCATCTGCATCACCTGCCTCCTGAGTGTGTTCCAGGCTGTCACAATCAGTTGAAGAGGCCTTTTCAAAAGTCCATGGCTGAAGAAGTCATAGGTCTTAGGGTGTATCCTACTATCATTGTGTTTGTTACATGGATAGCAGACAAACTGCCTTCTAAATATGCATGTTAACATCCAGAGACCAGTGCTGCTCTCACTCTGGGAAGCATCTAATACAGAAAATCATACTGGTAAAAATGCTGACAATAAATGATTATTAAATGATCAGCTTTTTAGATGGGTCTCATCGTGATGCTTAAGTAAAAAAGATCACTTCAAGATTAAATAGCAGAATATGGAGAATGTGCTTAGATTGCTTGGTGGCCCAGGAAGGTCTGTAAAATGCTATTGCTGATTAGTTGACATGAGTGTCATCTATCACCCAACTTTGGTTGTTTCATCTCCTGATGGCCTTAGACTTGCTTCCTAGAGAGTAACTGTTTGATACTGCCATATTCCAAGTGCTAATATGAGATACATTACCTGGAATCTCTGGTCTCTATAACCCTTGGGTTCAAATGCCAAGTTATTCTTCCCTATGATGCAATGTCCTACATGACTCTGACCATAGAATGAAGATATGAAATTCATGCTAGAAACTTGAAGCCTTTCTTCCTAAAGGATAATGGGGAGAATATTTAATCATGTCTCTATATAAACACTCATCTACTAAAAAGGTGCATGATTCATCCTTGATGGGGGAACCAGAGCAAGACCTAAAGTAGTCAAAAGTGCTAATAAAGGACCAAAATTATTTGAGACACCCATTGCCTTTTGGACTTTGCAATGTAAAATTCTAGAATGTATACATGACCTTGGAGGATATAAGGATATAACTCAAGGAAGGTTACCGTTTGATCAAAAATTACCCAGAGAGCTTGGGAGATGGTTGGTTCCCTGGGGAAAAGTGCTCGATCTACAAGCCTTACAGCATGAGTTTGATTCCTAGAACCTATGTGAAAGATTGAATGTGGTGGTTTCCATAAGTAACACCAACACTTCAACTGTGATATGGGAGGCAGAGACAAGATGATTGCCTGGAGGGTCTTGGGCCCTTTAGCATGGAGTATTCCATAGGGCAGAAACAATAGGAGAAATTTTGCCTTAATAAGGGGGAAAGAGACAACCAGTTCCCAAAATGTGTTCTGTGACCTACACACACACACACACACACACACACACACACACACACACTATATATATATATACATATATATGTATATACACATATATATATATATATATTATCAAGGTCAATAGCCAGCCTGTAAAACTACAACCTAGTAGATTGATGTTATGCCAATGTCTATCTAGATGTCAACCTAAGTAGGGAAACAGGTAACTCTGGCTTGCAACTACCAAAGAATTAACAGTGACTAGAACAACAAATGAAGTCACACAGTAAATTACCATAGCTCAATGTGTGAATATCTAAGGAGGACTTCTGGAATGGTGCTCACATTTAATTTACTATAAATTGCCTGTGAGAAAAAGAATTGACACCCATAGCAATGTTTATTTGCAAGAATGAACCATCTGTGGGAGTTAAGATCTCACACTCACTAACTAGCACTCCAGAATAGACAGAACAAGAGTATACTTGTGGGGAGACCTAAATCTTGGAAACGACCACTTAGGACATAAAGTGGCATCTTCCTGTAATTCACCCAAGACAGCCTGAGATTTGCAAGGAAGCTAGCCAGCATCAAGGAGGCTACAGGTCTTGCACAGCAAAAGGCATCTCCCTTTGACAAGTGTTTAATTTGGCCTTGTAAAGTGTGTGAAGTGCAGGCATTTAATTTGTTTGACAGAAGCAAGCCCAGAGCACCTTGTGTAATATGGTGCCACAAGGTTTCGTGACTCTTACCACATGCATAGTCTGGGTGTCTGTATTAAAAATGCCTCAAGTTGAAACAGTTTGACAAAATCTGCTTTAATTAAAATCCACAAACATTTTCCTTCTAAGCCCAGTGGAGGGACATGAAGAAGAGTGTCACTCACACTAGGGCCTAAGGAATATTCACTCTTTCCTAAAAGAGGAAAAGATGCAGGTAGGCAGTATTTGGTGGGTCCTAGTCTCCCTGATAGCCTCTACCTTCCATAGCATTTCATCCCTCCATCAATGCGGGCCCTCTGCCCCCACATCAATTATCTCTTACTGAGCAATGATGATAGAACTTATATGCTATAATGTTTGAACATAGTAAAATCGGAAATGCTACCAAATTCTTAACCTTAGTTCTTATGCATTAATATATAGGTTCTCATATATTTCCCACATCTGGCAAGCTGCTTCTGCCTTAGGTGTGTTAAGTGTCAAGAAAGAAAGAAAGAAAGAAAGAAAGAAAGAAAGAAAGAAAGAAAGAAAGAAAGAAAGAAAGAATTTTTCTTGACTGAGAATTCTACTACTTTCTACTAAGTACTTAAGCTGGGTCACTGTTTGCTCCAATGAGAAAGTTGCTGTCTACTTCTTACCAGGGCAGAGGGATGACTCAGTGGGCTGTACCCCACTTGGCTCTCTATGGCTAACAGTTTTTATCTACTCAACCCTGCTTTCTCATAACAGCTCACTTTTCCTTCCATCTCATCTCTGGTCACTTTTCTTTTGTTCTCTATACAATCCTGATGTAAGGGGTGTGTGTGTGTGTGTCTGTGTGTGTGTGTGTATCTGTGTGTGTGTGATGTTCAATATGTACTTCTGCCACAGGACCTTTGAAGAAGACATCTCCAGAGTGAGAAACCTCCTTCAGTGCTGGTCCTGCTTCCTAAGCTTCTTCTGGTAGTTCCTCTGGTCCTGCATTCATTTAACAACTATCTACTCAAATTTTTTTTTCAATTAATAACTTTGATTATAATATCCAATCATATTATCATGGGAAAGACATTGGTTGAACTTAACATACTTCTCTTTGCAAGTTCTTAGGTATGTGCAATTATTGTGATCATGATCATGTTCACCCGATTACCTTATGTTATCACCCTCCCTCTATTTCTGACGACTTGTAATTCCCAACTAGACTTCTTCCTATTACCATGAATATTTTGACCCTTTGAGATTTAATGAAGGTTGTGAGTGTGGAGGCAGCCTGGCTCTAGGATACACATTCCTGAATATTATTCTTCTTTTCTGCCTCAGGAGTCTGATGCTTAGGATGGAGTTCAGATGGATAGAGCAAACAGTCAGAAACCTGGATGTATGCTCCAGGTCACTCATTCCAAAAACCCTGTATCATGGTGACCATCGAACATACCAGGCACAATGATACCCAGGCCTCAGTGACCAGCTGTCCTCACTGTGGGCAGGACTCCCTTGTTCTAGGACAGACGGCACTTCCCTCATGTGCTTAGGCCCTTTCACAAAATATTACAGGGTAAATTTGGAAGTAGAAAGGTATTTGCTCAGCGTTGGAGGCTGGTAGTTTGAGACTAGGGTCTAGCATGGTCTGTCATGGTGAGGGCTCCTCTCAGCAGCAGCTAGCCTACATCTCAGTGTGTATCCATGGACTTTCCTAGTTTCCTTCCCCGTTGTTCTGAAAAAAAAAAATACCTTGGCAAAAGCAACCCTACGAGAAACAAGTTATTTCAGCTCATAGTTCTGGGTTACAGTCAATCATAATGGGGGAGTCACAGAGGCAGAAACTCAAGGGGTTATGGCTTGTGTCTAGAAATAATACTTTGGCTCATAAGTCCTCTGAAAAACTAATAAGGCTATGAACCCCTGTCCTAGAAACATTGAAGTCCATAGTTTTGCATATAATTTTAAGGACTTCCTAGCTAGCCATCTAAAAGATAAGAGAGAAGCACAGGATAGACAAGTTCTCCCCTCAACCCAGCCCACTCCCCGAACTCCAAATCAGTATCAGAAGTGGCAATGTTACAGCACAAAGGTAGGTTCTAAGCTGTGTTCATACCAACAATAAACATTTACTCAAGACTTTACACACTCCCTACAGAACTATCATGTAATTCAGCAATTCTACTACTGCATTACAAATGCAGTAGTCAAAGGAAATGGAATCAATGTATCAAGTGGATCCCTACACCTGTTCACTGCAGCATTACTTACAATGTCCAAATGTAGAATCAATCTAAGTGTCCCTAACTAATTAATAGGAAAAGAATGCAGATGTATGTGTGAAAGGATAAACCCTGTCATTTGTGACAACATGTATGAGCCGGGAGGGTGTTACATTAAGTGAGATCTATCAAGTATGTAACAACTAAGATGTGAAATTCTATCATATGTGAAATTTCAAAAAGTAAAATTCATAAACCGAAAGAAGAATGGTGGCTACCAGGAACTAGTGTTGGGCACTGGGGAAATGTCTGTCAAATGATATAAAATTTCACTTAGAAGGAATAAAATCAAAAGATCTATTACACATTGTAATGACAAATGTTAGCAATAGTCATCTGGAAGTCACTAGCAGTGTAAGATAATACATATGTCAATTTAGCTTGATATAGCCTTTTCACAATGCATACATATTTCAAAACATCATGTGCTAAACCATAAACATTAATATACACAATTTTGATTTGTCAGTTCTGAAGAAAGAAAGCATCTATGATGCACGTGTGTACTGGCCTAAGCTCTCATGAGAATGGGCTTGCTGATTAGTGGCAATGAGGGTATGTCAGACTCCCTCTTTTTCTGAGAACAAATTTAATGGTGAGAGAAGAAAATGGCTTATGACAAAGTACCAAAGGCACATGCTCAGGATACCCAAGAAAAGCAGTCTGGAACTCAATGGTACACAAGTGTCAGGCAAACAGAAATGCTGAAGCAGGGCTGGCATGATATGGCTGGAGGAGTGACCCTGGGAACACCAGCATACTACCTCTTTAAGGGCTGAAGCTTTAGTAAAATAGATCTCTTTTTAATTGATTTTTATTTAAGAATTTTAAAATATATTTTACATACCAACCACAGTTCTCCTCCCATCCCTCTACCCACTCCCCCCATCCAGTCTCACCCTCTTCCCACCCCTTATCCCCTGCTCCAGAAGGGTAAGGCCTTCCATGGCGAGTCAGCAAAGCCTGGTACATTCAGTTGAGGCAGGACCAAGCCCCTGACCTCTGCATCAAGGCTGAGCAAGTCATCCTATCCTAAGTAATGGGCTCCAAAAAGCCAACTCATGCACCAGGGATAGATTCTGATCCCACTGCCAGGCGCCCCTTAAACAAACCAAGCTACAAAACTGTCTCCTGCATGCAGAGGGCCCAGTCTGGCCCCCATGGAGGCTCCACAGCTGTCAATCTAAAGATCATGAGTTTCCAAGAGCTTGGTTCTTGTCTACATAGATTCCCCATCATAATCTTGACACAGAGCCCTTGCCTCGTGTAATCCCTCTCATATAATCCCTCTTTCCTCTTTTCTACTGGACTTCCAGATCTCGGCCTGGTGCTTGGCTGTGAGGTTCTCTTTTTAAAAGCATAATTCTACAGCAAAATCTTTCCTAATTTTTTTTAATGTCTGCTTTAGAGAACATGTAGTGTAATAAAATCTCATCCTCTATAGACTTCAGTTTCCTTGTCAGTAAAATGAAGATCACAGTTAGAGATATTCTGAATGTTTCGGGGGGAGGGGGAGACCCAATGAAAGAAAGCAGATATGAGTGTGGTCAGCAGTACAGCACCTGCCTAGTATGTGAAAGTTCTGGGATTCATTCCTTGGTGCCAAACAAAGAAACCAACTTGGTAAAGTGAGTAGTGCTAGACAGGGTCAACAGAACTTAATGAAAGGCAAGTTGTCTCTAGTGGCAGAGGTAGTAAATTTAAATCCCATAGCACACACCTATAGAATCTATAGAACAGTGAGAAGCCTTTGCAAAATGTAAATATATTATGACCTCTTTGTCTTAAAACCCACTAATGGATTCCCCCTTGTTTAAAAGAAGAGAGAGGGAGGAGGGAGGGAGGAAAAAGAGAAAGAGAGAAAGAGAAAAAAGAAGAAAAAAATCAGTATTTCCCTGGCTTTCAAAGCTGTGCATGATCTGGGTAGTTAACTTGTCTTGACTAATTTCCTGTCTCCTTCACTTCCACTCATCCAGCCATGACACCCCATCTCCCACATGTCACCTCTATGGCCTTGACTCTGGATGATAACTACTGGGTACATCTCTGGCCCCAGGGCACAGTAGTCTCATTCTTAATATTCAGCTCTCAATAGCTCAAGATGTTCTAGTCCCCAAATGTCTCCTTAACACTGTTTAATAATTGGCAGACTCTTATCCATCTGATATGGTCCTGGATTCTTAATGATTGGTATATTTCATGAATGTGTTGCTTTCTTGGGGATCAGGTTCAACCAAAAAAGACCTATATGGTCTTAATAACCATTGTATCCAGCAGCCTCTGAAATGGTGTCTAGCATCTGATTATACAACTTCATTTTAATAGTAATGACTTCAATATTTGAGCAGGAAATTTAGTGGAGTAGTGGGAAAGTGCTGGGTTAGGATCAATGTAGTTTCTTGGGCCCTGTTCCAGAGTCACAAATTGAAATCACAAAAAAAAAAAAGACTCATGTACCCAGATTTTTATAAACACCTTTAAGAGGGTAAAAGTTCTGACACAAGTGACCTCAGAATATACTTTTTTCATAATGGATTTTTAAAACTGAATTCTAGGTCAATTTTATTTTGTAAGGTTTTCATAGGGCCACAGATTATTTTGGCTAGCAAAGCTCTTAGCCTATTTTTAAACATAAGCATAAATGGCTTTGAAATACCATCTTACACCTGTCATAATGGCTAAGGTCAAAAACATAGATGACAGCCTTTGCTGGAGGGGATGTGGAGCTAGGGGAACACTCCTCCATTGCTGGTGGGAATGTAAACTTGTACAGCCACTTTGAAAATCAGTATGGTGATTCCTCAGAAAACTGAGAATCAATCTCCTCAATGATCCAGCAATACCACCATTGAGCATATACCCAAAGAATGCACATTTGCACCCCAAGGGCATTAGTTCAACTATGTTCATAGCAACATTATTCATAATAGCCAGAACCTGAAAACAACCTAGATGCCCCTAAACTGAAGAATGGATTAACAAATTGTGGTACATCTACACAATAGAGTACTATTCAGCAGGAAAAAAAAATGGCATTCTAAAATTTGCAGGCAAATAGATGGATTTGGAGAATATTCTCCTGAGTGAGGTAACACAGGCCCAGAAAGACAGACATGGTATGTACTCACTCATAAGTGGTTTTTAGACATAAAGCAAAGAATATACAGGGTGCAAACCACAACTCCTGAACAGCCTGGTAACAGAAAGATTTTAAGAGAGTAATCCAGTTCTTAAGGTCTGGATATCTATGGCTTTTTTTTTTTCTAATACCTATGGTTTCCTGTAATGATCAACTAACACCTTGAAATAATTTCCCAATCTGATGACAAAATGCTAGGAGTTTATAGTTGTGAAATTTTTAATCTAAATTGAACTCTGGAAGCATGCCCATAGAATGCAATGTGTGGTTTGGGACCAATGTTGTAGGTTGCCAAGACTATTTTAAATCTTGACCCAATCACCTGCACTGTTTGATATTCTATCCTCCTCTGTGTCATTGTAGATTTTATTCCGTGAAACATCTATTCCTTTGGCAAGTGATCATAAAAATGTTAGAGTGTACAAAATGAAGTGCAGATAACATAGAAAGAGAGGTTTGGGGAGTATATATGAGAATGATAATTCAGTCCTTAGAATTGACTTTGGATGCACTACACATCAAACTTGGCCTACACTTGCCTTGGTATTCTCTGTGATGCCACAGAAATAGGCAATATTGTCAGCATTGCTACTATGGGTACCGTTTTAGAAATATCATTACCAGTATTATTCATTATCTTATAAGCAACAACACTGACTAAAGAATAAGTATTCTGTAAAAAGTAAATCACCATGTGCTAGGATTTCAGAATTGGAGCAAACAAAACAAACATGGTGTGGCAGATGCTATTTGGGGAAAGTGGTGTGAGAGACCATGAAGAAGACACACACACACACACACACACACACACACACACACACACACACACACACTGGAACAAAAAGTTAATAGTGTCTTCCTATAAGAGGGCCATAGTTTAATATGCAAAAGTGAATTGGTTGGATAAGGAGTCAAAAAAGAAGTCATCACAAGAAACTCTGAAGAACTCTGAAGCCATGTTAGTGACTGGTTAGTTAAATGTTCAGTTAAGGATCATGCCCTCAAAGTCTTCTATACTAAGTTAGGCTCTCATTGTCCTTCCTGCCTTGAGGATCCTTCAATGGTTTCTTTAGCCCAGATAGCTTGTTTTGTCTTAGTGGGGATATGTATTTTCTATACTTCAATTTCATAGATGTACATCAAGAACTAGGAATATGTCTCTAGCCTCACTGTACCTTCCACAATGTAGAAGTATTCTTGATGAGTTGCAAAGGGGCAGCAATGAACAGTTGCTGAGAGGGAAAGAACAGAGTGCACACACATCTGAAGGAATCTGGAAAATTGGATGCAAATTCCATGGTAGCAATGTCATATTTGTACTGTGTTCTCTCTACTCGAAGTTACTAGCACATGCCAAGGTGTCTTTTTATAAAATAAACAAAATGTGATCTGAGAAGTCTAAATCACAGTTTTTATCTGTGTGATCAATTCCAAGAATGGGTGATAACTTTAGAATTCTTTGTTTAGGCTCCTGTGTTTGCAAGGTGGTATTGATTTTATGCATGGTTTTCCTGTTTGTGTCAATGTAGAGTGAGCTTTCTAGGATCTATACAATTGTGCCATACCAACATGGTCTGGTTATTTTATTTCTCAAACCAGTCAGGGAATGTAGAAGAAGAATGGAAAGTTGATTAGTTGGCAAATCGAAAAGGGATGGGAAATTGATTGAAATTTTCATGACAAGTCAGCCAAGTTAATGGGGGAGGGGGTGTATAAGTAAGTGCATCACCATTTACTGATGATGCCTGGTCACAGATAAAGGTTGTGATGATGGGAAATCATGGAGATCTATCAGCTAGTCATCATCTTCATCACCTTTAATGTTTCTGAAAGTCTGGAGGTTCAGTCTAGACATAAATCACTATCCTATAACTTGTATACATAAAAAGCATTTGTAAAAAGCTACTAATGAAAAAATATGTAAGATAAGATATATAGACAATAGTGGCCGACTTCAACAGTTTGTCCAAGTGGACCTGCATGACATTACCCAGGTAAGGCAGAGATAAGAACCAGCCTTAGGGTGTCTCTCTGCTGTTGCTTTCTCAGTGTTACCTTTCATGGACATCAGGTCTCCTTTAGAGCTTACCTCATAAGTATTACTAAACACTCCAGTGTATCCTCTACTTGCTTTTTGTACTTTTCATGACTTTATAAATTATACAATACATAAACATATTCTTTCATGTTTGATTTATTATGATTAATGTTAGATTGTTAAGACTGAGCCCATTATCTTGCACATTGCTGTATGTCGTTCTTTTTTCACTCTTGTATAGTATGTCAAAGTGTGAATATTTAAACATTTTACTTATTCATTTCACCTAGTGATAATTTGTGTGGCAAACAACTTCTAACTACTTGGAATATTGATAAATGCTCTTCGTTTGCTTGTTTGTTGACACATTGACTCATTTTGTAACCAAGGGTAACCTTAATCCTGCTGTCCCTGCACCCAAATGCTGGGATAATAGGAAAGGACCACTATATCAATTTAATGTTGCGGTGGCTTCCCATGACACATTTGTCAAAGCATCCCTTTCTACTGACAGGTGTACAAACCAGAGGGTAATGTCTGAGTTATAAGATGTTCTTACTGTCAACATTAGTTGATAATGCCAAGCTTCCTCCCATAGTAAGTGCATCAATCTCATAGCCACTGCAAGTTTGAGTTTGTGAGCCACGGGGTTGCACTCTCAGTAACAGTTGGTTTTGGCAGTCTACTCATTTTAAACATCCTGCTGTGCATTATTTTATTGTGGTGTAAATTTTTATTTTCTAATAAATAATTGGCGTGTTTGGCTTACATTTTTAATGATATAAATATTAAATAGCTTCCTTTGTGAGGTGTATGTCCAAGTTTCTGGCAAATTTAAGACATTTGCCACCTTTCATCATGTTTGTTATTCTATCCATGTGATTTTATCTGATGCATCTTTCATAAATATTTTCTATTGGTGACTTCTGTCCCATTTTCCTAATGACATCTTCAGAGACAACAAATCTTTAGTTTTATGTAGTTCATTGTATCAATATTTATTTTCATAGGGGTTTTTTTTGCCTAGTTTTCCTAACCCATGTTTGTGGAGATACTAACCTGGTTTCTTCTAGAATCCAGATAGTTTTAAACTTTTACTTTCAGATCTGCTTAAGGTCAATAAATTAATGAGTAAAAAAAAAAATCTTATTGCTTATTTGGGTCTGAGAAGAAAAGTTATGCAAAATTAATTTTTTTCCTTAGTGGTAGCCAAATGGCCCTTCTGTAAAGAACCGTTAGGGAGCATCTTCTCTGCTTTAGTCAAGCGTCTACATATCCTGGTTGTCTTTTAGCATGCCCAGCCCCCCCCCCCCTTTTTCTGCATTGAGGTGAAACTACTGAACTGATATACATGCACTCTAAATCTGGTGAGTTCTTATGTTCTTCCTCACCAAATGTCCTGGATATTCTCACTGCCATTTGTGTTAACATATGCAACTAAAATAATCTCTTCAAGCTCCATTTTTAAAATACTCTCGTTTTTATTGGGAACACAAGTCTACATGAATCTATAGAATATTCAGGAGAGAAACAGCAAATTTATCCTCTAGTACTGCATGGCTATATAAATGACTTCCATCTCTATGTAGGCATCATTCTTGCACATGTTTATTTTTGAGGCTCATTCTTCAGTTGTTGATACTTTTTTTTTCTTCTAAAGACATGTATTTAAATTTGAATTTACTGGTAACAGAGGCTGAGATATAGGGAGGTTATTTGTTTATGTGGAGTATGTCTCCAGTGACATCATAACTTACCTGTTTAGTTGAATAATTCTAAATGTTGTGGATTTTCTATATACTTCATAACATAATAGACAAATAACGAGTTGCAGTCTTTTTTATAAAACTCATACATTTTTGTGGTGATATACTATATACTGTTTATTTAATAAAAATAGTCTGAAATTTTATAGGATACAGCCAAGCCTAGGAAGGTCAGGAAGTGGTAATCCTAGCAATTGGAAGACAGAGATCCTCTGGAGTTCTCTGTGAGTTCAAGGCCAAACAGCAAAGGGGTCAGTGGCACACACCTTTAATCCTATTGAAAGAGGGACCAGGAAGTGAGAATGCTTCCCAACTCCCAGGAGGAGACGGGAGTTCAGTTTCTCCTGCTTCCCTTTCAGCTGAGGACTCAGATTTGTTCAGTCTGAGGATTAGTGAATACAGGATCTACCCTTTGGGGCTTGAGTAGTTGACTAGGTGAGAACTGGCTGTGGCTTGTTTCTCTGTCTCCTTGATATGTCAGCTTTTCTCCAATATTTGGCTGTGGGTTTTTATTAATAAGACCAAATAGAATTTGTGTGATACATTTTATTGCTATAAATGCATTACTTTAATAGCCAGGATTGGTGTACTGACTAAGATCACCACCCCAGCTGGGATTAACACACCAGCTAGAATCAGAGCACTAAAATCAGCACACTAGCCGGGATGGAGACACTAGTCAGGATTAACATACTAACCAGGATCAGCCTATTAGTGAGGCTGAGTACATTAGCCAACATCCATACAAAGGGAACAGAAACTGTGGTAGAGTGAATAATCTCATGCTCTTCTCAGTCTTACCGCTTTTTAAATTTTATTATAATGTATCATGTTTGCTGAGAGTTTTTTTCCATATTGCTTACTTTCTTTGCATAGCAAGCTTGCTATGACTTGTAATAGCATATTTGGATATTAAATTTTGTTTGATGTTTTCATGCATAGAGTTTTAAGTGATTATATTCTGTCTCCTCTATTCAATTAATAAAGTACATTGGTGAAGTGTTTAGTGCCAAACCAACCTTGAATTCCTGGAATAAACCCATATTGGTAGTGATATATTAGCTTTTCATATTATTGCTAAAGCATCTTTGCTATTTCACCTAGGGATTATTTTACTTAGTACTTATATATCTGCCATCTTAAGAGAGACTGGTGCAAAATTTTTGGAGAAGTTTGGTATTGATGTTATACTGTGATGTACCATAATATGGCAGAATCTGTTTGTATAACTCAAATAGCATAAAGGTCCTCATATTTTCTGTTCTATGGCAAGATTCTCAGAAAATTGGCACTAATTACTCTTTTAAGTGACAGGCAAAAGTTCCTTGTAAAAGCCACTTAGTCATAGATTTTTCTTTAAAGTTTTATTGTCCTTCATCTTCTCTAATAATTATTGGTATATTTATACTTCCCTTCTCCCATTCATTTAATAAACTGTATCTCTTTAAGGATTTATCCATATAACATATATTTTTTAATATATCTAATAGTTATTACATTGTTAACATATGTAGTCTTTATAATCATGTCCTCTTAATATTTGTGATATTAATTACTTGTGTTTTAGGGGGTTTTGCTATCTCCTTTTTCTCCCATGAAGTATGATCAATTTTATTAACCTTGTCAAGTAAACTTTTAGAATTTTGGTCCACTCTGCTCCATTTTTTGTTTTAATTAGTTTCTGTTATTATTTTTCTGTCTCGTTTTCTGCTATTTTTTTAAAATTTGTATCTCTTTTTACAAACTTGTGAAATCAATATTGCTTTTTCAGTTCTTTCTCTTTTCTATCATGCAGATTATGTATGTTCTTCTAGGGTACATACAAGATGCTACACATTTAATTCAAGCAGAGCTTTAGCTATATTATATTACATCTGTTCACTATTTTCCCATTTAAATTATCTCCTAATTTTCATTGTTGTTTCTTCTTTGAACTATGTGACTATAGAACTGCATTTATTAATTTCAAAATATCTGGACTAGGCATGGTGGCTTGTGCCTGAATTCCCAGAATTAGAGAGGTGTGGCAGGCAGATCTCCATGAATTTGAGGCAGCCTAGTAGACATAGTGAGTTCCAGGCCAGTCAGTGCTACACAATGAGAGCCTGTCAGATAAATGAGAAAAGAAAGAAAATAAATTGAAGGGGAAGGGACTTTCCAGTATCTTACTGGTATTAACTTATAGCTTAAATATCTAGAATGGAATTTTCTGATTGGTTTTAGAAATTCTGTGATCTTTGTATGTGCTTGAAAAAAATTCATACTTTGGGATTATAAGGTGACTCATTCTATATGTCAATTAAACCAAATTTTACCATGATATTTATCAAGTTCTCTATATTGTTACTGACTTGAGATTCTCAGCTTCTATTAGACACTAAAGTCCTTATTAAAAGTTTTCACTGTGATTATGAATAAGTCTATTTCTCTTTTCAGATTCTTCAGTCCTTGCTTTATATATTTTTCTCACATATTATATAAGTAATATTATAGATATAAACAGTTTCCTGTGAGTCAAATCTTTCTTCAATACAAAATGTTTTCTTTAATAATGCCTTATAATGTGCACAGTTATAATAGTATAATATTATACTTTGTGTAGTTCCTTTCAACTTTCATATCTTTCTGTGATTTGGGTGTACTTCTTCTGCACATGTGAGGAATATTCAATTCGAAGGTTTTGTCATATTAGTTCTATATCCAGAGTCCATGTGGTTTCCATTGCCTGTAGGTTTTGCCACATTATTCCTATAATCTTGTTTCCTTGTATGTCCTTTTTCTTTCTCGATTTTTATTAGACAATAGTCACTGCATTTGAGTGTTTGTTGATAGGATAGATTTCAAATCTAGGATGACGTTATCTTCTTCAGGGAGTAATGACGATTATTTCTGCCCTCAAGCCAAAAGCATTTCAATCCAATTTGAAGATACTTCAAAATTGACTTTAGTCCTGGTAGCATCTATTTCTAGTTCACCTGTATACTCAAGATTTGAACATTCTGCTGCACTTTCCAATCTCTAATTTCTGTCTCCCCACCTAGCCCTCCACCACTTTCTCTAGATGCCAAATACCCCTAATAGAAAAAAAGGCCCAAACACTTACCTCTGAGTTTCATCCTCATCTATACTCTGTCCAAGTAATTTTTCACACTCTTGCTCATTCTCCTTAGTCTTATATAGATGTTTTGATCCTATATCCGTTCTCCTTGTCCTCAGGGGGATGCAGTGTACACTATTGCTTTCCATTATAAGATGGGTCTACAAGGTTGCTTCATACATTGATAATATAGATACTAATTACATTTTTCTATTACTCTTTGTTGTGGTTATGAAAGTAACCCACTCCTACATTTAAGCTTTTAGAAAATACCAGGTAGAATCTCTTAATTGCTATGTAAAAAGCTGCTACATTGCTTTGTTGATGGCAAGGTAGTAAGGGAAGCACCCATACATGTTAGTACACTCCTCACTTTTTGGATCCTCTGTTGGGTAAACATGCAAATTGTAAACCCACAAGTGAAGGGCTTATTGCATTAGAAAGACTTGTTTACTTCCTCCAGATAAATTCCTAGACATGAGGTTTTGTGGGTAAGGACAGTGGTTAATTCATGTACAAGGCTTGGCACTTGCTCCCCAAGACCAAAGACTAAACATTTCCTGAAGTGGAATTGCTGGTCAGAAGATAGTAGATATTCTGGGTATTGCCAAGTTGTTCTCCAGAGAGTATTTCTAATGCATGCTTCTACAAGAGGTGTATAAAAGCAGTGTGGTTGACCTCTAAAAATCAGACTAGAACTTCTGAGCACTTAATCTCAAACCAACAGAAATTATCATTTAAAATAATTTAAAGCATGCCACTCTTAAAGCCTCGGCTTATATAATTATTATAGCTTCGATTTTTTTCTCTTGATATGTAAGATGAGCCACCAGTGTAGGGTGTAGATTGTAGGGATCTAGAATTAAGCAATTACACAATAATCTCATATAAAACATGGTTTACTAGAGAGCACCAGAGGCAAGCACTGACTTCGAACCCCCCAGTGGCCAAAGTAAGACTTCTCTTTAGGTAAAGAGACCATCTTCCCCAGAGTAAAAAGCAGACAACAAGAACAAGCTGAAAATTGTCTGCATTCCAGGCCCAGTCTTCATAAAAATAAAGAGTCTAAAAATGCTGATCTGTAGTTTTAATTCCCTGTTAAAGTTAAAGTATAGTCCAAACTCCTCCACAAAGCCTTGTGAGAGATCTGCCCTATGTCTATTTCTTCTGCCTAGACTCATTTTCCACCTTACTTGATGGCCAACTGTCTTTCTCCTCCTCACTCATAGACAGCCAGGTCTTCTTATTTCCCATTTCCCATTAATATACACTGTACCCAATTCTGACTTTTGCTTCAAAATTCAGCTCACGTGTTACCTCTGCTTGGAAACTGCCCTAGCATAGAAATGACTTCTATTTTAAAATAGGCTACGCTAGTCATGGCAGCCATCCTGCCACTGTGTAGCTGTGCTCCTCTGCATGTCACTAGCTGCATCAGAAACTGCTGATGTCAAAGATTACATCATATTTCTCTTTATAGATTGAGTATTACACCAGAAAATAACAGCTATCAAAGAAATAACTTGCTAAGTTAAGTCTTTTCCCTACAGGCATTCTTCTGGTTGGGTCTACACATCTTGAATTTTTACTTTTATTAAGGAAGATGCAACCTGGTAGTCTCATTGCCATTTTAAGAAGTCAGATGAGAAACAGCTGGGTAACATCCCAGAAGGATGGTACTAGAAGGGACATGTGTAATGAGCCAGGGCCTTTGTGTTTTGGGTAAAGAAACTGAATTTTGTGGACACTGAGTATCTTACCCAAGGTCATTCTGAAAAGTCATAGTAGAAAAAAGAATGAGACTCAGAGCTCCTGACCTCAAAGCTAAAATGCCTCCCTCTAAATTAAGGACAGAATGTAGGAGCAACTGTGGAGGAGATAGGATCATAACTCACAGAAGGGAGTCTCCAAGGGTGGCCCCATGCTGAGGAGGCAGCTGGCATCTCTCATCTTATCAGCCCAAAATGATAAGAATTGAAATTCTACAATATCAACATGAAGAGAAAAAAGACGATACTGGTCTTATGTGTTTTGTTTGGAACATCTCGTTCTAGATACGTTATCGTATGTGCTGTTTAAAATGCCAGCAGCTAATTTTAATCTTTGTCAAGTGGAGAAGTAGAAACACTGAGGTACACTTGCTTTTTAGACTAGGTATTGAGGAAATCAAAACTTGTTTTTTTTTTTTGGGGGGGGGGTTCTGGCTTGTTTACTAATGGACAACTGCCCTGTAAAACCACAGATATTTTCTACTGAGAAGTATCCTGAAATTAAATTCATCCAAGATACTTACCTTCCAACTGACTTTTAAAGTGCTATGATTACATTTGAATTTTGTTTCTAATATTATTAGAAAACAAAATAGAAATATTAATTGACTTGGGTCCTATGGTAACTGATGAGACAATTTGGTATAAAGGTAACCAGTATGGGTTCTGGGGTTCTGATGACTTCAGATCTGTAACTTCTAGCTAACTTTGAGGAAATAACTTACCACTCTTTACCTGGACTCCCTCGTCAAAGAAGAACAGTAGTCATGGTACATTTGTGGTAGCTGTATTGCATATTAAATGCATGCCTGCAAAGTGTTTTTAAAATGTCAGTCAAGGGCTAAAGCTTAGAGTTACTTTTCATAGCAGGGCTCTTTGAATAAATGCAAACTGACGATAATGCACAGGTCTACTGAGAATGAGAATTAACCACTGATGCTCCAAAATGCAGGCATTCTACTATGGGAATATTTTAGAGAATATAATATATCTCCAATGACTTCCATAATATTATGCCACAAGAGACCTGCAAAGAAAAACTTGATGAATCACAGGCATCAAATGTTATAACCATTTATAACTTCGGGTTTTCACAGAGCAGTTCTTCCAAATCATAATTAAGGGTTTGAAAGTCAAATGATATAAGTGCTAGTTTTAATTACCGTTTGGTGAACTTTAGTGTGTAAGAATTGTCACAACTTCCTTAAGGATTACTCTGAAGCCAGGCAATACAGTGGGAAATTATTAACTCCTCCTTTGGTACAGCAATTATCTGCATTACAAGGTTTATGCAATTAGCTGTTTAAGATGTCATTATATTTTGCCATCTGGTACACGGGAGTTTATGCATATGAACAGGCACGTGTTGAAGTGATTTTCACTATATGACTTGTTCTCAGCCCAAGCCATGTCTCTAATGAGGGAAGTTACCGTGCACCGTGCATTAGTGGCAGGTGCACACCATCAAGCTTCATTTTCATCGAAAACCTTCATTTTTCCATTCTAAAGTATTATGCACAAGTGCTGGGAAATTAATTAGTCGCTCTCAGTTCAACGCCTGCAGGCATGTTCCTTAGCAGTTAGAGGGGGCGCAGCTTCAGTCGGGGCCTCTCCTCCTTTCTCACCCTGACAACTCTACAAGGAACCCTCAGGTGGTGGAAAAAGAGCAGGAGCTCCTGTAGTTGATCTTGCAAAGAGATGGGGGGGGGCGCCCTCGGGGAGCCCTACATCCCGCTTTGCACTCAAGGGGAAAAGGAAAAAGAATGTCCCCAGAGGACTCCCTCAGATTCTCGGTCCGAGCCCTCAGGTTGCAGAGAACTGGTTTCCCAGCTTGCCTAGACGTCCGCACCCACTTCGCAGAACCTGGGTTGAAGCACATTAAAGCGGCGCCCTCTGGTGTCCGCTCGTGGCCGCAGGGTCACAGCTAGGCTCTGGAATGAAACTTTTCACCCGATCCTATCACCAAACTAAGGCTCTCAAACTCTAAAATGAGCCTTTCCACCGCGGGCACGCTGAGTGCGCCATCTCGCTACCCAGCTAGTCTGGGGCACAAGTGACAACTCTCGAGTCCCCCACACCCGGGCAGGGTCCCAAAGCCCCTGAAGATGCCCTGCGGAGTGACATACAAGCCATCCCACCCTCCTCCCCACACCTGCCCCGAGAGAGGCCAAAAGATGCAGAGCGAGGCCAGACTCCCAAGTTTAGCCAAATCATCCCGAAAAGGTTAGCAGACTCCAAATGGGCACCTAGCCGAGGCTGGCCCCGGGCTGCCACTGCAATGTGACACTGATGAACAAGCTGGAGCCTCCACTTCCTCTGGACAGTTGGCAGTTGCTCATCTTGGGACCCATAGCTCTGGAATTCCTGGGAAAACCTCCTCCTACCCGGTCCCCGCCCTTGGCATCATTGCTGTCTCCACAGCTTCACCCTCCCTCACCCCCAGATAAGCATGCTTCTACTATACCGGCCTGGGTGCCAGTCCAAGAGTCTAGTTCATTTGAAGAGGTCAATTGGTTTGTAGCAAAAATTGAGTTTATGGGGAGGGGGTAGGAGTTGGTAAAGCCATCCCTTGAGGCTGTTTTTGGATCCTCTTAGAGTGCTCCCCATTCCTGTCTTTCACCTTTTATATTTGAGGCAGAGGCTGACTGCAAAAGGACCAAGGACAGAACCCTGGACGCTTTTTCTCATTTTCTGCCCTAGCTTTGCTTGGGGAAGAGGGAGGAGAAATGCCAGACTGAATGCCTTACAGGCAATCAGTATTATTTTTGAAGAAGCAAAATAGAAGAAGGTATCCAAATATACATGCCACTTGTGTGTGTAAATAAGAATGGGACCAAGGAATTAGCTGCCATCTCAGAAAGTCTGTATGTGGGTAAACATGGATGCAAATAAAGCTCAAAGTGCCAAGAAAAGTAAGTAAGTCTCTTCTTTGACGACAAAGAAAATCAAGCCCAGACTGAGAAGGATGAGGGGCCTGGAAACCAATAGATAAAATGGGGGAGTGGAGAATGTGTGGTTTGCACCTAGTCTGGTCTGTCTAAATTCCAATCATCTTTCATGAATTCTCTGCTTCTCTCTGTGAAATAGAAGTAATGATAGCTTCATGTGGTGGGAATTAACACAGGGTTCCATTAGGCAATGGCCTTGACTACTAGTGCTTTTAACAGTATTATAACTGCCATTCCCCCTTCAAATTATTTCAAAATCATTGCCAATATCTCCAGACTTTTTGGGTGCATAGGTCTAGGTTCCTCAAATAAACTCTTGAGTAGGGCCCATCATGTTTTCAAACCATCAGCTCTACTGTGTCAGACACACAGGAGTTCCTTTATGTTGATATTTATGCAGTGTTTAATGATGTAAACACATTGAGGTCTTTTTTTTTTTTTTCTACAAGCATATAGCAATTGGCTTTCTGAGCATGTCTCATGAAATTGGTCCTTCTAAAGCCAGTAACACATGACACTGATTATTGGATTCTTGGCAATGACTTTGCAGACATGTACATCTTTATGATTGGGAGACAGGAGTTCAGTGACTCAAACAAATCTCACAGCAGTCTGTTGTTTTAATAACTACCCACTGTCTCAGAGCTTACCTGCCGTTGACCAAGTTACACAGAGAACACTGACAAGTTTTAGGGTGCCCATTGCTTTATCCTCTTTACTAAAGATCACCGAGAAAAGGGCCAAAAAGAAGTAGCTAAGTTACTCAGTCACAAGCTCATTTATACAGACTGGCACGTGTTTCCATAACACAGAAACATTATAACAAATTAGACAAAAGAGCAAGTGCCCCGACCAATACATGATGTTCCTTGTAAATCTGTATACATGAGGATGTGGCTATGCATAAAATGAGGTCACACGGTACAGCTCCCAACTTTCCCAAAGTGCTTTCTCAAGTCACATATTTATAGAGCTATATTAAAAGATGAAGTCAGTAACATTACAAATTCTAGGATGAAGCCTGTAACTTCAGAGAGGAAATATCTAAATTGAAACACATTCTCTTTTATCTTTACTCTATTGTTTTATTATAACAAAATGAAGGGCTGGACCCTGGTATAGGAGACAGAAGAAGTTTCTACCCTAAAAGCACATGTATAGGCCAAAGGTCAATGTTAAGTTTTGAGACAGGGTCTCTTACTGAACCTGGAGGTTGATTGTGAACCAGTAAGTCTAGGGATCTTCTCTTCCTAGCTTTTGATATGGGTACTGGGGATTGAACACAGGTCTTCATACTTATGCACTTTAAGAATCACAAATTTAACTGAGTGGACCACATTGTCCGCTCTACTCTGATGCCATTTCATAAGGCAGGTTATTCTGCTAGTGTAAAAGCGGCATTCAGGATAGGAACAGTGGTTTGGGTTTTATGCATTGATGAATACGAAGGGGAACTCAAGCATAATTTTCCACAATGGCAACCCCAAAATGCTGAAAGTAGTATAATTTGCTTCTCTGTGTAATCCAAACCTTTCATTACAAAATGTCATTACTATTACAGGGACACAAACAGTAACATGTTTGGTATACAAAAAAAAAAAAAAATGTAGTATTGGGTTTGAAGTATAGCTCTGTGGTAGAGCACTTGCCAGTATTCATGAAGTCCTAGCATTGGGGTGGGGACAGCTTTAATGTATATTATTCTCATAACCAAAGCAACAAAGAACAACCTTTGTGATTCAGATGCCAGGGCAGCAATAGCTATATTAAACTAAACTTTTCATTGGGCTGTTTGATGAAATTTGGCTGTGTGGACCATTAGGTAAGCATAGGCTAATTATATTAATAGAAATATAAGCCAATCTGTCTCTGGCTTCACCTACTGCCCACTCCCCACCGCTTTTCTTCCACTGTCAACATCTCCTGAGGAAACATTGCAGTGATCACCAGGACTTAGGCTGCAAAAGCCAGCCTCCGCCACCTCTTTGGCATGGCAAAACCACTAAGCAGCCACCTCTCCTGCCTGGCTTGTCCTGATAACTTTTATCCCAAAGCTGATGCCAGTAAGTCACTTTATGTGTAGGGAGGTTTTCTATGACTCTACTCTGCCACTTCTTAAAGTGACTCCCTTGAGAAGCTGGCCAAGAGCAAGCCAGTAAGCAACATTCCCCCATGGGTTCCTGCCTCTAGGTTCTTACCTGTTCTGATATCCCTCACCCTCACAAAGTGACTCCCTTGACCTCCCTGATCCTCCAGACCATCTTCTGTGAACTTACAGCCCAACTCTTCAGAGGTGCTATTGAAAGCAAAACAAAACAGCAATAAAAAAAAATGTGTCTTCTTATGTAAAACTCCTAACCTATTCTCCCAGAACGTAATACTGCACATCAAAGGCAGGTTCAAAGAAAGACTTTGGGCTGCTGAGGTTGATAGCTTGCATCTCCAGGACTCACCGTAACAATGGGAATAATGTATATCATATACAGTATGACATTCAAATGGTAATTAGCAATTTATACGTTATAATTAAGCTAAGTAGTCATAACTATCCATTAGTATTGTTTCCTTTGTCTATGAGGAGATTAGATAGAATAGTTAATAGCCTGCAGTTGAATCGGCCACTCCGGAGGGTCATTTAGCTAGCTTTCTCTTTTCTTCTAAAGATCTACTCGCTCATGGAGCAGAAAAGCACCTAAACAATGTCTTAAGAGTTGTATTTCCAGAAAGGTTTGTTAATATTATTATCATTATTATTTTAGAAGTAGGTAGGAGCTCCTATCATGTGCAGTTTCTCACCTACTCTGCAATAATAATAATAATAATAATAATAATAATAATAATAATAATGAGAAGAAGAAGCCCTACCACACAGCTGTAGTTCTGAAGAAGCGGGGTAAAACGAGTGACTGGCTGATTGACTTGTCCAGGGTCACTCAGATAGTGTTTCTATAATGAAACCGACTGTTCTTGGCTGAAACCTGGAGGAGATACTATGCTCAAAATCAAGTCAAATCTTCAGAAGGCAAACATGTCCAATCAGAGCTGCTACTTCTGTTTCCCAACTTCTACACGCCCCCGCCCCCATCTCCACGCCCACCTCCGCCACAATGCACATTCTCGGGTCTGCTGTAGCCAACAGACCTTTCTGTCTGAACCGAGATGAGATTGCTCCGCCTTACTGGGGGGGGACCCCTTTACTTGGTCAGCTTTCTCACCATCGAGCTAGTTAGAACTCGACTGTAGGTGGCGCCCTGCTTCGCTTAGGGGAATTTGAAAGGTGAGGCCCCGGGTCACCAGCTGCCTTCTCTTAAAAAAAAAAAAAAAAAAAAATTGTTCTTTCCTCCCCTCCCCGACCTCTCGCCTACTCGCTCATCTGGGGCGGGCGGAGCGGTTATGGGTTATGCTGGCTTCCCGGGAAGTGGAGCCTGGTGACCGACCTCCAAATGCTCCTCGCCCAGCGGGGTGCTCCTGGGCAGTACTTGAACCCCATTCTGAGCAGTCCAGGCTACTCTCGCCCTATACCCCTTCCCCAACTTCAGCTGTGGGAATTGAGGGCTAGGGACAGTATGGTCCCTAGGGTGACCCCATGAGTGTGGGGCTGGACAAAACAACTTTACAAACTTCTAAAAGGCCAATCTCAAAAGATCTGGAAGGGAATGCCACAGGGTGCACCTGCAGGGCCTGCTTGAGGACCCGCGGACCCAGGACTCAGAGGCCAGGGCTAGTGTCTGTGGCTTGTGAGGGCTCCACAGGGTCTCTCTTCCCTCCGGCCCCTCCCTGGACCCAGTGTGAGTTCACTGCAAAGTTCGCAGACACTAACCCCAAGCACCGGTGTAGGGGTGTGCGCGAGGGAGGGAGTCGGGGGTGTCACACCGCAGCCCGACTAGGAGCATTCGCGGAGGCAAGCAAAGTGGGGGAGGTGGGTGTGGGGTCTAACGGTGGCTGGGCGCAGAGAGACCCGGTCATCCAGGGGGACCGGAGAAAGCATAGATCCGTGCGGCAACCTCTGGCCTGGCTTGCCCGGCAGCGGCCACCGGGGGACGTGGTCCCTGTGCGCGCGTCCCAACTTGAAGATCAGCCCAAGTCCTTCCTACCGCAGATGCGGGGGAAGGGGATGCGAACAGGGTGAATGATTTGTTCCGCCTTCAGGTTAAGAAGACATTTTCTCCTAGGTTTTTCTGAAGTAGAGAGCCATGGTTAGGGGAAAACCTCGGGGATCCTCCGCCAGCTACCTGAGGCCTCGGGCAGGATTGTAGAAGGGCTGGAGGAGGGGGATTGTGAAAGTGAACTGGATTACTCCTACAGACCTAGCGGAGGAAAGCCTAGGGCTACTGAAAAGAGTTCAAAAAATACTCGGCATAAAGCTTATTCTTTTATTCAGAGTCTTTTATTCCTTTTCCTTAGTTTGAAAAAAAAGTAAAATGCATCTGATTCGATTTTTTTTTCTTTCTCCAATTAGCGCTTTTTACACTTTCCTAAGTCCTTAAAAGAACTGTTGGAGTACATTGAAATAAACAATAGTGGCTTTTGGTTGCAACACCACCTCTTAAATCTAGTGAGTTTTTATTTTGAGAAAAGTAGGTGTGTTTCTATTAATCTCTTATGCTTCAGGAGGTGGGGGGATCCCTAAAAAGGAAATAAGTGAAATGGAAAATACAGTTATGGAATCAGGGAATTGAGACACATTTCTAGCACTCTGGTCTTGGAATTCCAGCATTACACTGTTCCCTAGCATTAACTTTAACAGGAATGTTGTCAGGTCTAGTCTCCAAGTAAATCTTAAGACAAAGTTGTTTTCCCTTTCCTGAACTGCAGGCAATTACTTCAAACAATAGTTTCAACAGAAGTGGTCTTCATATTCTCGGGGAGGCAGAAACTGGATTTTGCCTCTTTCAAACAAGCAGGTGTGTGTTATATTCTCACAGCTGGTAGGGAAAGAGGACAGAAGCCCTGAAGGAGTGTATCCTAGTACCCTACCCTGGCATTTAAGCAAACAATGATGGACATGTTGAGACTGTGCTTCTAATGTTAGCAAAGCTGAAGGATGGGTCCTCTACAAATCTGTACATTTTTGCACTCAGCACCCTCCCCCACTAAACCAGATAAAAAGTTGTTTTCTCGATGAAGGCATAGATGAAATCTTTACTCTTTCCCTACTCCAGTTGAAACCTATGTGAAGAAAAGTTACCAGGAACAAGGAAGCATAAAATTTAGTGAAAGTTGGAATCATCTCTCAAAGAGATAATTTAAGAAGGTGGCATATGAACATGTGGGGGCCACTAGAGGATCAGGAATGTTGGGGTGCATTGGTGTTTTTGCCAAGAGCTGTGGGGTGGAGACTTGGTGTGGTATGATGTCTTAGACTCATGAAGCCAGAATGTTATGCTTTCCTCAGCAAACTACTTTTAGTAATTTCCCTACAGTCATGGGGTCTACAACCTTCAGAAGCTCCCCTGTCTGGGCAATCACATAACTCTGCAATTTCTCCCTTGAGTTCATTTAAGCTGGTGGGCTGGTCTGCCCTGGCAACAACTTTGCATTCTGGGTTAACATTCTGTCAGCTAAAGAGCTGAGGTTTATTCAGTTCAGATCTGTGAGAAACAAGCCTGAGTCAAGGCCCAAGCATAAGGAAGATAGGGACTTAAGTCTAGATATTGGAAGGAAGGATTACAATCAGTCAAGAAATGTGAAAGGAAAGTGTCTGTCAAGCAATTGCAGCAAGCAGTGGGAAATAGCCCAATCTACAGCCAGTCTGCTCCAGAGGCAGAAAATTCATGGCCCACAGTACACTAGAGTGTGGTTCCCAAGTTGGAAACTCGTGGTTTTGAGTTGAGTTGGATTGGATCCTGCCTTTCCCCCTTTCTGCTGGCAGCCCTCTCTGTAAGCAGACATGACATTCCATCCTTAGCAAGAAAGATGTTTCTATGAAATCTTGCCTGTAAAACGTTTTAACACAGTGGTCCCCCTCCAGAAGGATCTGAAAGAGCTCTGTTTTCCTGAAAGATTCAAGTACTCTGGAGACTGAGCAGGAGTAAACTCACTAAAGTTTTTTAGGATCGATTCAGTGACTTGAAGAGGGGGCATGTTTGTTTTAATTTTGGCTGGACTTTGGTTTGGATTGGTATTGGCTTTGTTCTGGCTTTACTTTTTAGTCGCTTACAATATTTCAGATTGACGTAACACTTTCCTCGAGAAGGTTGATAAACTTGCTCCATTATCTTAAGCCATCGGGGAACCGGCTGCCTAGGTGCTGGGCCCACAGACTAACTAGCATGCATTACTAGACTATTAGATCGGGTTCCTGACTTTGGGGGAGACAGAAACATTGGGACTCACGAGTCTCTACCAGGGCAAGAAGCGGAGCCAGGGAAACTCTTTAGACGTTCAGCTGTGCTTAACAGCTGATTTTCCTTTCTGAACAACTCACAAAGGCACTCAGTGGGCTTCAGCTTCCACGGGGATTCTGGTACTGTCCCACTGTGGCGCTCCCTCCCTTCCCTAAGGATGCTCCAGACAAGCGGCGGAGTAGAGGGAGTCAGCTAGGTCAGCTCCTGGACCAGAGGGCGGCGCCTAACCTCCACCTCCTAGAGCGGTCAGCCAGCGGTCCTGACCTTGGCCAGCACTTCTGTGTCTTCAGCTTCTTGCCCCCGCTCCCCCTGACTCTGGCTTTTCTCTGTGTCTGAAATGGGAGACCCCCTTAGTCTGGATGAGTGGAGATGGGAGCAAGAGGCAGAAATGAATTTATGCTCAAATTCTCCTCCTCAAAACTCTGAAACAGAGAAAATCCGCAGCTTCACAAAACCCCAAGAAAGGATGCTGGGAGGCTGAGCGAGGTTGTGTACCCACAACCTCGTCTGATGTCGATGGCAGGTCCTTCAGAAGGGGAAAAATAGGTTTCCTAGGCTGGATTTTTAAAGTATACGTATAGTGGATTTCCTTCCTAAAACTCACAGCTCCTTAGGAAGGAGTTGTGCACCCGTGGTAGTGATGGGGAGTTGTGGGCTGCTAGAACAATGTGCCAGGACAAAAAGCCAGGAGCAAGGCAAGCAAGCACACCCTGCTCTGTATTTTTATTCATTTGTTTTGAAAATTCTGGTAATGAGATTGACCAAGTGAGACAGTGGGCTCACACTATCAAGTCGGAGGACTTTTCTCTCCACACAGCCAGACCCTTTCTGGCTAAAGGGGAACTTAACCTTGGAGCCTACAATCCTAAAACACTGCATCCTGGGCCATCCATCCCACTTGGAGAGTTCCAGGCCTGCCAGCCCTCTGCAGGCTATCCCATTGTCCCTGGTAAAGCAGTTAATGCACCTGGGTCTGTGAAGTGCACAGGCAGAAAAAAAAAAAAGTGGGGCATTACTTTCCAACAAAGGTGACCTAAGCCTGCCAGCACCTACCTTGTTCTGGAAACACCTAATCCCCACTTCCTCTATAAAGCTTAAAAGCAGCTTGCCTCCAATCCCAAACTGCACACACAAACACAATTGGTCCCTTAAGCATTCTGTGCCGGTGACCCTTCCCAAAGCCTTATTCAAGGATGCACTGGGGGATCCTTAAAAGGAGAGAGAAATTCAGGCGTTCCTCTTTCTCTTTCCCTTTAAACTAATGACACAAAGGAGCACGCCAGGGATTTGGGGTGGTTTGGGCTTCATGATTCAACAACAGAGACAGAGACTAGACCTAAGGTAACAAGTTGTACAAACAAGAAAAGTCAAAAGGGAAAGGCAGAAACGGGAGCCTCAGAAACTTTTCTTCCAAGAAAACTTTGTTTTCCTCCCACCTGGGTAGTGAGATATGAACTACTGAGCATGTACTGGATATATAGAGCCACTATTGAGTATTTACCTTGATCTGGTCTCCAGCTCATAAAGGATGCCCTGGCCTGTTCTTAAAAATAAAGGCTGCTGAGCTCCCTGCTCCATGCAGACATCATAAGAGACAGATAAAATGCTTGACTTTATTTGAAAGCCAAGAGTTATTCAAAGATCCACCTATTCTATCTGACCTTTGCATGTTCTGTGTATACAGTAGGGTGATAATAATAACCTCTAATTGTTCTCTGTATACAGTACGGTGATAATAACCTTTAATTGTTCATGGACTTGTTTCTTACACCTGCCTCAGAGTCTAATCACTTTCAGGAGATAATTCATTTGATTATGGCACCTCTATAAATTAGTTGCAGATATATTCCCTACCATATAAATACAGGAAACTGAGGCAAAACTAAACTAAATAATTTGCCTGTGATTACTCAACTAACACATGTCCACACTAGCAAGTGGTTTGGCCCTAGTTTTCACTACACAGATGAAAAATATCCAACAGCAGCCCTTGAATGCAACCCTGCTCTGCCTGGAGTTGTTTTCTGAAACAGTAGGCAGGGAGTAATTAATCCCATTAATTTGGCCAATCTAGACAGCCAACCTGGCACAGGGCTACGACCCACTGAAATGTTACTTGCTCTGAATTATCCAAGTGATTCTGTACATTATGTATACAGATTATTAATAAACAAAAACATTGAAAAATTTCCACCTTGTAAATCCTTTTGGCTGATCTAGATAGTCTTTCTCCTCTTCCTCAAAAGCAGAGCCTCTAGACACTACCATTCTCACACAGCATCTGTTATAAGCTAGGCACACACATAGAACTACTTCTCCACATTAAGGATTGGAGCCCATTAGACGAGCACCTTTCAGTCCTATGAGAAGGAGACTTGTGCACGGAGACCACCTGAAGTTTGGCCCGGCTCTCTTTAGTAAGCCTCACCACCTACATGGAGTCCTGAAGCGACTACGCCAAGCAAAAACCATGTACCTTCTGCATTTTTACAGAAAAGGAAAAGAAGCCACTGAAAAGGAAGACATACTAATGCCCAAGCTAATGAAGAACCCAGTTCTGCGCTTCAGTTCACTGGGGTCAGTCTTCTACCCACAAAGCAGATGGCCACTGAGACTAAAACACACTTTGAAACAGAAAGTTTCACCACCACCCCGTTTTGGTACAGATGATCTGTAAAAAGAAGGCTCTTACTGCTTTCTTCATTTCAGAGGTGATCTTAGAATGTCTTCACCAGATGTTCGCCCAGAAACTTTCCACTGCATTTTCCAGCACTCACCTGCATCAAAAAGCATCATTTAAGATCTGACCTCAGTTAATTACATTCCTTCTCTTTCTGGTTTAAAGAATGAAATTTTTTATTTGACTACAAAAGACCCCAGTCTTTACTAACTGTTTCTTAACGCTGGATTCTCTCATACTTTAGCTTTGTTCAGACTTTATTTTGCGACAACTTACATTACAAGTCACCAGCCCATGCTACAAAAGATGGGGGTACTGGGCTGGAGTGACGGGCTCTTTTGGTTCCCTCCTCATATACGCTAAACTGAATCCTTCCACTTGGTTCTGGCGCGCACGCGCGAACGAACATACACGCGCGCGCGCGCGCACATACACACACACACACACACACACACACACACACACATACACACATGCATGTGTGAGCGCCTATGAATCTGTGTGCACACATTTGTGATTTAAAGTGGCACGTCGAAGAGCTGGACTGAAGCAGGGAGTTATTTTGCGCGATAAATCAGCTTGATTGTCTCCATGCTGTACTTCCATTTTTCACCCGAGCTGGACAGTTGCGACGAACGTGCACTGCGGCAGAGCGTCCTGCAGCCCTGACTCCCGGCCACTGCGGCGGCGGCGGCGGCGGCGGCACGGGGCGTGAGCTCTGATTGATTTTTTTTCCAGATCGCGTCTCCTTCGGCCTGGCTCGCCAAAGGGAATCGAGTTGACTGCAGGAGCTTCGCAGGATACATGTGGATTGGGTTTAGTACCTGCGCTTTAATTTTTTTGTTTTGGGGGAGGAGCCGAGTTGTTGGTGCTGGGAGATTTCGCTTTGCCGTTTTAATTTCCCTTTACCCAAAGAAAGAAAGAAAAGGAGAAAGAAAATGGCCACCAGAGCTTCTGAGACGTGGGAAGGCCAAACCTTTGCATACCAGAAGACCACGTTGAGTGGGTCTCTGCCCCTTTCTCTCCTGCCTTCTTGGCAGTTCCGACACCAAGAGAAATGGGTTTCCGCACTGGTGTGGATCATTCGTCCTCATTTGCTTTTATTCTGCCAAGTAGTTGCAGAATTTTTTCTTCTTTAGGATTAACCCTTCTCTCTATCTTTTTAAAATAAAAATGTGTTCAGACTAGGTTTCATCTGACTTCTGCTTAACAACCACAAAATGCCGCGGAGGCAAACTCCTAACCATATCTGGGGACAGCACTTGGTGCAGACGCAGCAGCCCGAGGTGAAAAGTGAGAGGACTAATTACCCAATTGCTAGCTGCGTCCTGAGGGCTGTGCACCCTTAAGTACATCCACCTAGAGCAGTGCTTTCACTTGCTGTCTCCCGGATGTTCGCCACAGCCAAGCACATGATCCATTTCCATTTAAGAAGTGGATCCCAACCACTTGGGGTCAGCTTTGACACCCTATTTTAGATGCAAGACTAAACTTGAGCGGATTTTTCAGGCATGAGAAAACCTTTTCCAGTCCCAAGAATTCTCTTGCTCCCTTTACCCAACTCTTCTTAGGCTGTTTTTCCTGAAGCTGCTTTCAGAGAGCCAATGTCATTTGTCACAGAGAACCAATGTCATTTGTCAAATTGGGGAGATAATTGTAGTGTGGATGTGTGGATGTGTAAGTAATGTCACGGAGTGTATAATAACAACTTGAGCAACATGTCTTTGTTTAGACTGATGTAACTTTTCTGAAGTCTGTTTGTAGCTTTAAAGAGTTTAAGTGCCAGGCAGTCTGCAAATGAGTGGCTTTCCACAAAGGAAGTCTGTCTGTTCCAGCATTCAAAGACTGGTTCTCCAGGCCCATCTTTGCATGCAATCCCAACATGCAGATATTGGGGGCTAGAAATCTTCTTTTCCCCCAGAATAAGAGGAGACACTGGCGGAAAAAAGTCAAGCTGTTGGCTCTCAATTATATGACAGGCACTTAGATTGTCCACAATGTGAGCCAATACCCCAGTAAGGGAAAGTGAAAAACTAAATGAAAGTGTTCAGTTGGTACTTAGGTTAAGTACACAGGGAATATATGCTTAGTTGAGCAAGCTCTTCAATTCAATATAATTAAAATGGAGCTTTCTAACAGTGTGGCTGAAATAATATACATGAGTCTAATGATGATAATAATAATAACAAATTTTACTTACTCTAACATTTAAAACAGACAGAAATATGTAATATGTTTGGGTCACAACCTATGATTTATAGGCTGTGCACAATTTCCATGTTTCTGTGATCTGGAAAGAGGTGGACATAAGAGGAGACATGTGGAAAGTTAACATGTAGGCCCACATAAGAAGCAACCCATCCTCAGGAAAACCGTGCTCCAGGGAAGCTATACCTCCACTTCCTCTTCTCAGAAAATCCTGGATTCCTAGGCTTCAGATTGTACAGGATATTAAACTGACACCTCTGTGTCCCATATTCAACAGTTCAAATGAAAGCTCATAGGAACAGAAAGGCCAGACACTAGAGCGGCCTTCAGCTGCCCTGAAGTCAGACCCAGGACTTCCTACAGCATCTTCTATATAGAAAAAAATTCACTTCTGTGAAGATCCTAGCCAGTCACAAAAAGTAGCTTCTAAAAAGTTTTTAAGAAAGATACACGTGTATACACAGAGTAAATTTTCTTACTGTGGGACAAGTTTAGCAAGGGTCACTGTGTGCTGTTACTTGAAAGCTTTGGTTAGTGAAAATGAATGTACAGTTCCATGAAATCAATAAACACTGTCCTGGCAGTTACAGTGTTTGTCAGTTGTTTTGTTGGTTTGTTTGTTTTAAAATAATATAAAAATATTATGCCAAAAAATCTTCAAATTTATCTTGCTGGAACTGCTCTAACTATTACTAAAGTACTTTTAAACTTTCAACATAGGGACCATTTCCTATCTTAAATCCCTACTGTGAGAAAGAAAGGGGCTATAGCTATTGAATTTATACTCTGAGACAACTTATAGCAGTGTGGTTATGATGGGACATTTCTCAAAGAAACGTTGAAGCACACTGAAATGACTAAAATGGTCTAGAAACAACTAGCAACAACATCAAAACAATACAAGTATCTGTAGAGCTATAGGTCCTGTTTGGCTTTGAAAGAAAAAGATAAGACAGAGGAGGGGAAATTTTACAAGCTGTTCAATATTTCTCCAATCAAAAACATTTAGCTTAGGGATAAATAGGTATCTCTGCAAATGTTATCTACTAAAAAAAGCTCTACTCTGGACATGCTACAAAAACTTTAAAAGACTCAGGCAGTATTCTAAATAGCACTTGATATTACAATATACTTTGATTTTTCTGTGACATAAAATGCAGCTATGGCCTCAAATTCTGACTGTTGGAATCTAAATATTTATAACACTAGTAAATATAACATATTCTCCAATATTCACATTACATTTTCAGGTTAGTCCATTATATGCTATTCAAAAAAAGTTTCAAAGGAGTATCAAAAATAAACTATTAGAGACAAAAAAGGATGGGGGAAAGATGCAACTCACCATTTGGAGCAATGTCACATGTTATATATGTTCATGATCTAGAGAGAGTTACTATACTAGGAACCTTATGGTTGATAAGATAACCCAACAACAGTACCTCACATTCCTTCCTGTGTAAAGATCAGTTCATGCCCTATTCATCTTCTCTGTATCCCCAGACCCTAATGTAACATCTGGCATATCAGGGGCATTCAGTAAATATTTCCAAACTTGAATTTGATAGTTGACTATTGTAAAAAGTTTTTGATAGTGAATGTAAATTGTGGTAGGAGTCAGGGCTGGTAGAAATTATTCCATAGTGGGACAGCTGAAAATTTTTTTGTTTCTAGGGCTAGAGAGATAGCTTAGTAGCTCAGAGTACTGATTCATCTTCTAGGGACCTGGGTTCAATTCCTAGGACCCATATGGTAGCTCACAACCATCTCTAACTACAGGTCCCAGGATCCAGTTCTCTTCTGGTCTTCATGAACAACAGACACCCACATGATGCATAGACACAAGTGCAGGCAAAACACCCAAGAGCATAAAAGAAATAATTTTTAAATTGTTTATAGTAGCTGGCTGTCACATGGCAAATTAAAATGTGTTTGGTGTATTGTCAATACAATTTCTCTTGGGAGGACTGGCAAATTAACAGGAACATTATTAAAAACCAGAATTACGCATCACTTTTTGGCTTCTTTAAAAACTTTTTTCACTATATGATGCACATACCAAGTCCATGAAAAGCTTTAATTTTTAAGTGTTAGTCTGACCCTGCTTACAGCATACAGCCGTCACGAGAATGCTGGTCACAATAAGGTCTCTTTGTAACTGGCTCTCCTCATTCTCTTTTGGTTTTCTTTCCTTAGTAAACACAAAGCAAAATGCCATGCCAAATAACAAAATGTTCTGAAGGTAAATGCTGTTCTTTCCAGCCTCATTTCACTGATTAGATGACTCCTAATATCTGCAACACAGCAAGGACTTTTGCATACTAAAAATCCAGAGTACTTCCACCAAATAACTTATCTTTGAGAGTAAAAAAACCAAGTTGCTTCTTGGCCTATTAAAAGTTGTGGCCTACTAGGGATCACTTTCTGTTTTCCTAGTTACAAAATTCTGTGGATGCAGCATGTTTATAACTTCCAGAGTAAAGAGAGATGGGACATATCAAAGGGGCAGATGGTATCACTATCTAGTTCTCTGGTTTTATACACTATGCTATCTCCTTATTTAGTTTGAGATAGGAACTGACTATCTACTCCAGGCTGACTGGAATTTTCTCTTTCTGAGGCAACACTACTCTCAATTTTGTGACTATCCTGCCTTAGCCTCTTTCCCAAGAGCTGGGATTGCAGGCATGCAGCATCACCCCTGGCTTCCATATAAGATGATTCATAAAGAATAATTTACAAAGTCAGAATTAAACTTCCTCAATTAAGGAAGAATTCCATTTAATGAAATATTTATTTTTTAAAGCTATTCCATAAATATAAATATTATAATATATGACATTTAATGTGTGTGTGTGTATGTGTGAGAGAGACAGAGACAGAGGTGGACAGATGGACAGACAGACAGACTAGAGATAGAACCCAGGGCCTTGTACATGCCAGTTTACTGTAAATTGCTCTAATGTTAATGAAACTACAATGTTAATTGGCAAATGAAGGACTAAAGATGTTTATTTCCAACCATAGCCATGACCTAAAGACATTCATTCCTGCACCACCCACCAGGTGAGCAGTTCAGCCTAGCAATACTCACTTTAAGAGAAATGGCAACTTTTCTCAACCATTATGGAAGGTTTTTTTTAACCAAGCTGTATACTAAGTATCATTTTCTCTAGTTACCCTCAGAGTCATTTTGACCAAGTTTCCTACCTTTTTTTTTTTTTTTTTTTTTTTAATAGGGTAAAGAGTTTAGCTGGTAGAGCACTCAAGTAACCTCTAAAGCCTTAGGTTTGATCCCCAGAGCCCTATAAACTGATAAAAGCCTGGAATCCCAGCAGTATGAAGATAGCTACAGGATGGTGAAAAATAAAGACTGTCATAGACTGTGAAGTTCCAGGCTAGTCTGGAATATATGAGATGTTGTTTGTTTGTTTTGGCTTTTCAAGCCAGGGTTTCTCTGTGTAGCAGCTCTGGTTGTCCTGGAACTTACTTTATACACTGCTTGACCTGGAACTTGGAGATCTGCCTGCCTCTGCTTCCCAAGTGTTGAGATTAGAGGTGTGTGCTACCATCACCTGGCAACCTTTTAAAAATTATTAATAAAAATTTTGAAAAGGGAAAATAACATAATGAAGAAAGAAAATGACAGGTCGCTTGTTACTAAAGCTCCAAAATCATCTCCATAATGCTACCAAGGTGATTTTTCTGGAAAGAAAAAAAAAATCTAGTCTTTACCAATTTCTTTGTAGCTCTCAGTGACTCTTAACTGCTATTACCTGAGCTTTGAGACTGACACCCACCTACTCTGCTTGATTTAAATATGAATGAGAACACTAACTCCAACTCAACAACACTATTTGTTAGAGTTCTTGCTGGCTTCATTCTGGGAATTTTACTAGAAAAAAAAAAAAAAAAAAAAAGCCAAAAAAGGCAGCAGAGCTCCTGGACACAGGTTGGAAAGGAGATTCTGAAGCCAGCACCCATGACAGCCCAGTTCCAGTTTCCATTTTCTCTCTTTCTACTTTTTGATGAGTTGTAGCTTGTTCTTAATATCAGCACAAATGTTTAAAGTCATGGATCAGAGGTGCCAAATCCCAGCTCTGCTCTTATTTTCCTGTTACTGATTCTCTGCTCTTACAGATATCCATGTTAAACTAGGTAAATTCTGCCTCACCACAAGGGGAGCATTGGCATAGTTAGACAGGCACTTGACCAATGGCTGAAGAGTTCTTGGACAAAGTCCCCATCCATCCCATTCATTTATCACTTTTCCCACAACGAGAGCATCACAGTGAGGCCTGACCTCTCTAGGACCACAATGTCTATGTATGGTACATAAAGCAACAGTGACCAAAGATGTGGTAGGAGGTATGTGCCAACCTTTTCCAACATCTGAAAAGCTGTGTTGCTTTTGGAAAACTATTCTAGACTTTTATAATACTGTATGGATATTGTATATTTTATAAGTTCTTATCCTTTCCTCTTTGATTATAAAAAATGTAGGTAAAAATCATTTGTGTGTGTGTACATGTATGGGTGCTTGTTCATGTGTCTGTGCAAATGTGAAGGGCAGCAGAGGATATCGGCTAGGCTAGCTAGCTGGCCAGGAAGCTCCCAGGATCTACCTGTCACTCCCCCATATCTCCAGTGCTGGGGATATAGTCACAGAAGTTCACAACCAGCATTTATATGAGTGAAGGAGATTCAAATTCAGGTCTCTGTGCATGTTTGCATGAGACCTATTGAGCTATCACCTCCCCAGACCCCAATATCAAAATTTTCAATCAACCTTAATAAAGGACAGAGAATACCATTGCATGAATTCTAGATATTGTTCTTATTTTCACTTATTTTTAGCATATCCCAAATCTAAAAAACATAGGAGAGATGAACATAACTAAATAACATCATTCTTTGCCCTCATAGGCCTTCGAGACTAGCAGCTATTGGTAGTCCAGGTCCCTATAGTGCTGAATCTCAGGTTTTGCTTTTGTTTTCCAGTTTTTCACTCATGATTTCACTGAATCCTCATCAAACCTTATGAAGAAGATGAAGCAGATGATGTTTATGATTCACAGAGGAGGCAGTCGGGGAGGCTTGCCAGAGAAATTGACCTGTCCACAGTCACCAGTGGTAGAAAGCAGAGTCCCTAACCCTAAGCACAACATTCTCATCTCAGGCTGTTGCCTTCACCCTCCTTTATCATTCTGAAAATTACCCTTTACTGTCTACACATGCAGGAAAAATTCTAAGTACTAGCCTGGACTCTGTTTCAATTATTCAATGGTTTCTCTCTTTCATTGGGCTCATCAGCAGTGTGTCTCTTTTCCCAGTCCTCTTGCAGACTTTGGTAGCAGACACAGTCATGTGCTCCTTCCCTGTTCCTGCAGAGTAGCCTCTGCATGACGTCATAAGCTTGGCACTGGGCAAGCTCCTTACCTCTGCCAGATACAGTTTTATCATCTGAAGAACATGGTGGCTGGGTCCTCATGAGTTACCTTTCCTAACTTTTCCTCCCTGGTGACCCCAGCAGCCCACTTAGATGACATTCTGTTTAGTCTCATGTAGCTGTTGTGTTGTGTCCAAGTACAGAAGGATGTTTGCTTTTGATTATGATTACAGACTGTAAACACAAAAATTATACTTTAAGAAATTTGAAGACCACATTTCTTCCTAAAGGGGACGTAACAGACCAGAGCTTTGAAGGGGATTCTAAGTGAACTGGATATACTATCCAACTATTGACTGATTATGTGGGAACTTGACTTATCTCTCCACAGTTTGTCGGGCCTTAGTGTCCACATCGGTGAGGTGGGAATGGCATCTATTCAGCAAGAAGGTTAGAGGTGATGTGCATGACATCCTGTGAAAGGGAAACTAGAGTGCATCTTCCTGTCATGATTCTCCCGTGTGATAATGCCCTCTCTATCAACAACATACACCTAACTTTGTTTACTGCCAGAGCACTGGGGATGGAAAAGGTAGCCATTTTCTGTATTTACCCACACATTTACAGCTATCTATTAAGGTTCTATTATGAGCATTTTGCATAGACATATACAAGAATGAATAAATTATTGCCTCTATGAGTATATATAAATAATTGATACTTAACATATGGAACTTTAAATGAGTCAAAGATGTTAGAGAGCAAAGAAAATTTTTATCAATTCTACCTGAAAAGGGTGAGAAGAAGCACTAAGTTAGGTGTTGAAAATGAATGGAATAAGAAGAAAACATCCGAGACATCTGGGCTAAACAGTATCACATGCACATGCACGCTCTCTCACACACACAAAAACAAGAGGGACAAACACATATGGTATGACAAAAAGTGGTAAAAGAAAAAGAAAAGAAAAACAAGGTATTGCTTGTGGTAAGGATGAGAAAACTAGAGGGAGAGACTGAGCAAGAACCTGAAAAAGAAGGCAGATGATAACGTTCAATATTAAACGCCAAGTTGGGAAAAGCCTGCAGGGTTTCAATAAGATAGCAGTTGAAAGAGATTCTCAGATTTTGTTATTCTTGGTTATTACTACATCAGTAATCTCAGAGGCTTAAATATAACTTGCACTGAAGAAGTGGCTCTGTCACACCAAGTCATTTAGAGATTATTTTTCCATCTTGCTGCTCCTGGGCATTGTCCTAGCACTTATATGACAAGCTAGGACCTCTCTTTTGCCTTGGGAAGGGCCATAGTCATGGCAAATCTCCTTTAAACAAGTGACATAAGAATTGTGTGCTACTCATATCATTGAAAACTTAAATCACATGTCACATACTTCCCCGAGAGGGGGGGTGGTAAGTATCATCTCTAAGACTCTAAACTGTTCATCTATATATCCAAGACAATAAGACAGATTACGTTTAGTGAGGGGACAATATGTGACCAAACTTACTTACTTAGGGGTCTTATTAATTCGTAGATTTAATTTTGTCTATAAAAATTATCATTTATAATGCTATGTTAATCCTGTATATGCCCTATTTATTAACTTGCTTTAAAAACTCATTGGTTGTTCTAGGACTTATACAGGAAATTGAGAAAAGCAAAATACATATTTTTTCTCTAATGTTCCATTTTATTCACAATTATAACAAACTGATTATCAAAACATACTGCAATTTTGAATTGCATCTTAAATTCTGTTGGGCTCTGGTGTTCTAGATTCTATGTCAATGTCTTGCAAGAAGATTAGGGTTCTATTTAGGTCAACAAAGCTGAATTCCTGGAAGAGCTGACTATTTTCAAGGCATAAAGCCAAACTCCGTGGAACCTCAGTCTCACAATGAGGTTAGCAACTCCAAGTCAGCCTTCTCGACGACCACCTGATTTTTGGTGAGGTGGAACAGAATTTCCTTGGGTGCAAACTCAAAATTTAGGACAATCCAATCATGTATATACACTCAATATATGGATACTGGAATTTGATATTATTTATTCAATTATTAGGGTGAAGGGTATGATGAAAGTAGCAATTTGTGACCAGAGAAAGCCTTTTATAACTGGCACATGGACAGCAAAGAATATCTGGGAAAGTTTTATTTCTAAATTGTATCCATTAATCGAATTTCTTGAAAACTTCTCCCAGTGGCACCCCTCCTTTCTTATCTCTGTGCCATTGTGTGTTAGCTTTCTCAGGTGTGACCAAAATATCAGAGAGAGCAACTTTAAAAGATGGTTTATTTTAATTCATAGTTTCTGAGTTTTCATCCCATAGGACTTAGTTCTGATTCTGGGCCTTTAGTAAAGCAGAAGTTCATGGCTACCTCCTTAGGTCAGGGGTGAGGGCTTGGAGGGGTCTGTAGTAGGAGTGAAACTAGAAGGCGGGCAGGAAGAAGCTACTCACCTTCATGGTGCCCAGGGCATGGAGAAAGATGAGCCTAGGCTAAGACATAGACACAAGGACACCTCTCCAGTAATTCCTTCCCTAAATCAAGAACCTTCCATAATATCACCACTAGCTGGAGGAACTTTGAAAAACAATCCATATCCAAACCTAACCCCATCCTTTACTGAACTTTCTTCTCATGGTTTGCAGCTGAGCTATACAGCTCAGGTCTTCACCTTCTCCATCCCAGCCCAGAATGTTCTCATGTTCTCTCTCTCTCTCTCTCTCTCTCTCTCTCTCTCTCTCTCTCTCTCTCTCTCTCTCTCTGCCTTTCTACTAGAATGAGCTTCCTAATCAGCAAATTTATTTAATTTCTTTCTTTAGCTAAATATCTTTGATAACTTCCCAATCTTTCAAATGAAAACTTAAATTTCTCATAAGCCTCTCCATGATGTTGACTGAGCCTGACTTTGTAACTTGTCCTCTAGTTACTATAAAAGAAGTCATTACACAGTAATTAGCCACCATCAGTCACCTTAGACATTACCTGGAGAAGGATGAACCAACAAATGTATGTCTGGTTCATCCCAGATGTCATTTGTTCTTTCCCAGTCCTCATGACTCTACTGGCTAGCAATGTAGACCTGATCACTACTGTCATAAGTTAAGTGCACATATAAGTGTATGCATGCATACATACATACATACATACATATAATAATGTCATATCAATGTGTTCAGAACATGGCTCAAGGTGATGAAGGCAATTTATGCATGTTACAGGAATGTTTCTCATTTTCCAAGGAAGTTAATATTTGCACAGGCTAAATAATTTGTATAAAGTCACATGGTATGACCCACATTAAAACCTAAATGGACTCTGAAATGTGTGGTATGTTGTTGAATAGATGGACATACTCAAGATCACTTGTGTAATGGCATCCACCTACCACATTAAATCAGAATAATGAACTACAGACAGTACACAGAAAATTCACTGTTGTCAACTGCTCATGAGGCCTGGCTGGCTCAGCATATTGGGCAGTACAGTGGGAATCTCCTGGACTTATCTGGGTAAGGTTCCTAGCCCTTGATAAAATAGCTTTTTATTCTCACAACAGGTCAGTGTCCTCTTTTTATAGGTGTTATTATAACTGTCTGAAGGCAACAGAGCTGGGTACCAGGTAAAGTAGGTCTAGGACATTTTTATTACTTGAACTATTCTTTACCATCACCATCATTATTACCTAAGTCATTCTATTTCGTTTATTTCTGAGTGGAGTAGTGTGCCAAGTGGAAGTGGATGAAGAGTAGGGCAAGAACTGGGTTAAATGCCCAGGCTGTGTAGAGGAAAAGCCAACCAGCCAGAGCTTGTCTAATACCAAGGACAGCCTCAGTAAGATTCTCCAGCAATGCTGGATCAGCTGACTAGTTGCAAAGTGTACAACTGAAGTGAAAAGTTTAATTCAAAATAAAATGACACTCCTTGAGCTTTACTTTAACTGTGAAGGGTCTGACTAATTGATTAGATCTTTTCAGCAAGGACAGTTAGGGAAATCAGAGGACCAGAATGTTGCTGTGTCCTCTCGGCTGGACAGTTTTTTTTTTTTTTTTTTTTTAATCAAGTGAGCTAAGTATACAATTTCCAGTAATTAATTTATTCCGAAAAATATCCTAGGCTACTTAAAGGACACAAAGCAAACACATTGAAAATAACAACAATAACAGTAACAAGTGTAAGTCTACTTGTGATGGTTTCCATTTACAGAGATACTCCCTTTAGTGCCATTAGTCCGTGCTCTGAACCAAAGGGTATTTTGACGCTTAAACACACACACACACACACACACACACACACACACACACACACACACACACCAAGTTTGATGGTGAAACATGCAGATAACATGGAGAATCTGGGTTAGTCTGAAATAGGATGCTCAATGGGAAGGAGGAGGGTTTCTCATGCCAGTAACTAACATGCCCCTCCCCCAGTCATCACTCTTTCAGCTCTTTTCTAGGGAGTAAGAAGAAGGAGAATTGCTTCGGATTTTGTACAATCTAGGGTTTGCATGAATACTGACGAATTAGGAGTTTGGTGATCGAATTAGAATGAATGCTTTAAAGGAGCTGCACTCTTGCTGGAACTCCCCTAGACATTCTGTGTACAGAGGACAGGCCACTCTCCTGTTCTAAACCCAGGAGGAAAGCCTTATCTCATTGAAGTTCTCTGACATTTTGCTCGTTTTGATTTAATGGACCAGAGAGGATCTTTAACTCCCGGTTTACATCAGTGCAAATAAAGGTTAAATCTCTCACTAACCGTCATGAACTACTCTAATAACTCACAAGAGGTTCTGGAAAAAAGAAAACAAGAAAGCAGGTGTGCAAGCGTGATTAAAATATGCAAAACCCGCATGACTGCGGGCAAAGGTTCTGTAATCCTCCCATCTCCAAAAGCCTGCTGAGAGCTCCTCAAGCAAGTAAACTTCCCCTGCACCAAAACCCGGATCCCCAGAGCCAGGCCTACCAACCCAAGGGCGGTTCAGCTTCCCGGAGTCCCGACCCGAGCTTACGCTGAAGGCCAGGGCTCCCATTGGCCACGCGCCGTGGGGGAGGAGGAGACTGCGCCGAGCAGGAGGAGGGGAGGCCCAGACCTGTCCCTGCCCCCTCCGGCCCCTCCGCCTGCCTCGTGCGCGGTTACTATGCAAATTGCTGCGATT